>RJWJ010044122.1:0-12308 GCA_004363605.1 Indri indri | reverse complement strand
CACAGATAATAAAACCCCAGACTAGATCGGTGGTCTAGAAACATGGTCATAATGGCCTTCATAGTGAAGCCGTTGTTAAGCGCTCTTTTCACATTGTCTCCTTCAGAACTTGTAACAGTGTTGTGATAAATGTGTCTATATGACCCCTCAATATTTGAGAAAACTGATGCTTGCAGAGGCTAAGAAAAAGGGTGAACAAGCACCCTGGTTATCCCTGGACTTAGAGGTTTCCTAGGGTGGGGAACTTTTACTAATACCGGGAGAATCCTGAGAAAATGAGGATGGTTGGTTGCCCTACACAGCGGCAGGTCAGTTAGTTACTAACTGGTTAGGGAGGGCATGGCTAGGCCTACTGCACAGAAAATTTGAGAACACTGTCTAGTGGCAAGCATTTTTTCCTCTGTTAGAGGATGTTTTTCTGAGTGCTGACTTACATATTCACCCCGTGCCCCCCATGCTTAGACCTGAGAGATGCTCACTTTGTATGATCTGCTAAAGCAACACAGTTTGAACACACTGCTGTGTCCCTATGAGGTTTCAAGGGCAGTATTCGCATGCATTTGAAACAATACCTACTTTTATGATAGAAAAAGCCTGAAGTTCAGAGAGGCTCAACTATTTAACCAAGGTGCCATTTAATTTGACTTCTATCAATCACCTTGAGAGTAAAAGAAACAGATTGTTCATCCTTTCCATTAGAAATCCTTAATACCCAGACTAGGCACAAAAGGTAAACTGTCAAGAATGTAAGATTATAGTTCTCTTTTGAGAAGAAGACAGTATTTCAAATTGGTGATATTGCATGTTAAAAATATACTCTTTAATGTGTGTTTGCTGTATTGTTTGAGGATAGTTAATTCAGCTAGAGAAGACAAGAAAACAAACAGGATGGGTGAAACTTAGAAGATGCATTAAGCATAGGTAAGTAAATTAGTAACCTGTAATACATGTTCAGTATAAATAAGGTCAGTAGAGCATATGTGTGTGAATATAGATAGAAAGGGATTAAAGGACCAAGTGACATTAATCATTCATGACACACTAATTATAAACCCAATTCCAAAGGCTCAGTGTAGGTAAGGGTGGGCTGGGGAGGGGCTTTCATATGGAGACCACCAGTAGGTTGTTGGGTAGATGGACACAGGGTAAGGAATCACTGTGAGTTGATTCTATGGAAGTGACTGAGATTTCAAAAGAAAGCACAGGCCAGAAAAGTACCCAGCATGAAACTCAAGGGGCTCACAGACTACTGAGGAAATTGATAAGACAATGTGTAGCTGTTGACTTACTTAAAGTGAAAAGATCTCAAAGCATGTATGAATATTTAGTAATAGTAGATTTAGGCTGGGCCTTGGGAACATGTATAGATTTGGACTTATTGAGTCAAAAGATATTAATATTTAAGAATTTTATTACCATGTCATCTTATATGTCTTTACTCAGGGATCTAAAAGGTTTTCTTTGAATATCAATACAGCAACTGAAAAGGGTAAAATCTTGACTAGCATCTCTCAAATAGAAAATATTCCCATCCATCATCATTATCCTAGTTGTAGTCATCATCGTGGCCATGATCATGATCATCTTTGCATTTTATTATTTAAATTAATCTTCATTTTGTTAAGTAATTACCACACATTATCTTACTTAATATGCAATACTATAAAATAGGTACAATAGTCCCCCTATCCATAGGGGATACATTCCAAGATCCCCAGTGGATGCCTGAAACCTTGGATAGTTTGGAACTGAACTGCCATTAATCTAAACATGTTTCTGTTCACACACAAAGAACCTGATTGTTGCATGTGAGACAGCATGTACAAAATCACTAAGTCAGGAACTTGAAGCAATGACTTTCTGGTTCATTTAGCAAGAGATCTAAAGTGCCATTTGAGTGGGTCAAAGTCTTCACCATTCAAAGGAAGGACTGAGGTGTTTTTCCCTGGACCCATGAACACTCAGGGGCTATGTGTTTTGAGAAATAGTGCCATGGCAGTAAAAGACAGTGACCTTCTTTCTAGAAAGCCCCCTTAGTGTTTCTCTTAGGCAAAAAGAAAAACGAAATTTCACAGAAAATTAAAGCCTCACTCTTTCTCCTTTGATGAAGAAATTTGGCAAGAATCATCATATAGTTCAATGAACATTAGTCATTGCAGGATCCAAATCGCTGAAGAACACAAAAACCTGTTGATACAAGTTTCTTGTCAGCACAGACTTGTACTGACCAGGCTGCCTCTCCCACATAATTTGGCCACTGGATCTCAAAGACATAAACTTTTAGAGGTGCATTTAGTTCATGGGTAGATTTTAGTTCTATTGAAGAGCCCTACCATTTTGACAAACTTGAAGATATGATTTGTGTGCATTTGTCTATTGTAGCAAGTCATAATAAGAGAGAGACTGCAAGCTCCACAAGAGCAAGAACTGTGTTGTGTCTGGCACACTGTAGGTGCTCAATAAACCTATTCACTGAATGAATAAATAAATAAAACAAAAGCCTCTGAAATAATTTGTGTGGTTACATTTTGGGAAGTTTTAATGATGAAGAATGTGGTAAGATTGAAACAGAATAAGAAGAAATAAAATGACTAATTCGTGATGTTGTTAAACATAATTTGAAAATAAAGCCAACAAACCCAGAAAGGCTGAGCTTGAGAAACCTGCAGAGAAATGAAGCAGAAACCTGCCTTATCTCTGGATTAGTGTTGAAACAATATGTTTCCTCATTGCTCAAATCAGTTTTTCTACTATTTGCAACTAAAAAGTATAAAAATTGATTCAAGATCAATGTGTTTACTTCCAGTGGGACATATTCATTCCAATAACCACAATGCATTTGTCTCTTCCCCTAGGCATCCCTTCCTCTACTGCAACATCCAAGAAATCAAATTAGTTATCGGAAGTTCCTCTCCCCCACACTTCTGTCCCCTTCTGAGTGTAGAGTTCTTCAAAAAGGGAATGGGATGGTTTTTCAGAGTTTTAACTAAATGTTTAGAAATCGTGTTGTAATATTGCTACCCAGAAACAAGGTGAGGTGCCCTCTCTAGTGACCGGGAGATTCAAGACACTCCATAGCAAGACATTTTTTTCTTCTTTATCAATGATGAAGACCCTCTGTCCTTATTTTCTCCTTTGCTTCTCTTTGTGTAGACCACTATTCAAAAAAAATATAACATGAGCCTCAAATGCAAGCTACATATGAAATTAAAAATTTTCTGGTAGCTAAATTAAAAAAGTAAAAAGGAATAGGTGAAAATGAAATTAATGATATATATTATTTAATGCAATACAGCTAAAATATCATTCAACATATAGTTAACATAAAAATTATTAATGAGTTATTTTACACTTAGTTTCGTACTAACACTTCCAAATCCTGTCCATATTTTATACTTACAGCACACCTTAATTTGGACAAGCCACATTTCAAGTGCTCAATAGACAGCACAGCTGTAGACACATACAAATCTCCTTAACTTGTTACAGCGTAAAACACTTAGATATATAACGTTTAGTATCCAATTAATTATGTAACTGTATTACATTGTTATTGCAATCATCATTAAACTGGTGTCTTTCCATCCCTACATCGGATTTAATGCAATCTTACATAACATGGTTTCTAATATTGAGGTACAAGCCAGTCTTGATTGGTATAGGGTTGTTACTTCTCTTTATCCAAGGATTTCTTTATTATTCTTTACCGAATGCCACTATTGCAGCTTTTAAATGGAAACACTATAATTCGTCCTAGAAACTCCTATGTTTTAAACTATATATTGACCAAAAGTACACACACATGGAGTGTCTGTTTATTTCTGGTAGCAGAATAGCTAATACAGCAAACAGATACTCAAACCAAAAGCAACTCTGCTAGTTGAGCTTTTGGTTAACAGTGTTTTGTATCTTATTAGTTGAATTAGAACTGTTTTAGGAAAGAGATTAAGAGTACAAGAGACAGTTTACTATGGTGGAAAGAGCATGAGCTTCAGAATCAAACAAACTTAACACTATTACTTACTAGCTGTGTAACACTGGACATATTTATTAACTTCTCACTTGTAGAATGAGAATCATAACATTATGACTGAGACTGCTAGTTTTACCCCAATTATCTATTCTCCCCTTCTTCATCAGTAAGACACCCCCAAAAGTTAGCTAGATACAGATGCCTGGAAAAAAAGCCCATGTTTCCAGCCTTCCACGCCACAAGGTTGTGTTTATGGAGTTAATCTCTGGCCAAAGGAGTAGAAATAGAAGTGGCGTTTGCAACTTCCAGTATCCATAAAAGAGGAGGGAGGATGCCATAGTCTTTCCTTTTTGCCTTCCTGGTAGCTGGAATTCTGACATGATGGGTGGAGCTGGAGCAGCCAGCTCCATGAACCATGAGATGCAAACTTTGTGCCGAGGACAGCAGAACAAGAGAAGGGACCCAGGCCCCTCATGATCTGGAACTGCCACAAAAGCCCTACACCATTTACCCAGGCTTTTGGAGAAGAGAAAAATGCATTTCTCTTTTGTCTGAGCCATTGCCGTTGTTTATTTTTTATAACTTGCTGGTGAACATAATACATGCTTAGCCCATGGGACCGCTTTGAGGATTACATTGGATAGCATATATAGCATACTTTGTACAGTGCCTGGCACATGGGAATGCAGGTACTTAATAGATGATTGCTATTATTACTAGGATAAGAAATCTTCTTAAAAGGGTCACAGGAAGGGCCAAATGAAAACCGTAAGTGAGCATGATTTTTAATCTGTAAATCTGAAAATCACTGTATAAGTGTTGGCCATAATTATCATCATCATTAAATTATTACAAGGAATTAGCTAATTGCCGTCATACTCTATGTGGATCAATCTATTTAGGTCAATTAAGAAATAGATACAGACAGCTTTATTTTTGTTAGGTTTACTTAGCTTTAGTCAATTATGTATGTTTATAGGCTTGTCATTACATTGATGCTTCAAAGCTACGGTTAAAAGCATTTGGTTAGTATAACGAAAATGCTTAGAACTTGATGAGGCCATGACATCTTTTATTGATTTATTTTTACCTTAAAAAGTTCTCTGTTGCAAAAATCAATGTAGTGTTTGTAGCTATAATTGGCGAAGCATGGTGGCTAATGCCTATAGTCCCAGCACTTTGGGAAGCCAAGACAGGAGGATTGCTTGAAGCCAGCAGTTCAAGATGAGCCTGAGCAACATAGAAAGACCCTGTTTCTACAAAAAATAAGAAAAATTAGCTGGCTGTGGTGGCACATGCCTAGTCCTAGCTACTCAGGAGGCTGAGGCAGGAGGATCCCTTGAGGCCAAGGATTTGAGGCTGCAGTGAGCTATGATGACACCACTGTACTTCAGCTAAGGCAACAGAGTGAGGTGCTCTTAAATAAATAAATAAATAAATAAAAAAGACTTGAGTAAAGTGAAAGAGGAGAGTTCACCCCCTTTCTTCTCTTTTGTCCCATTCTTTAGAATTAACCATATTAACAATTTAATTAACTGTATTGACAATATAATGAATAATTCATTGTATATAAGTATCTTTTTAAAAATTTCACAATATTAAGGGGGTACAAATGGCTCTGGTTACATGGATCACTTTTCAATGCTTGAGTCATGGCTATAGGTGTGTCCATCACCCAGATAGTGTTCACTGTGCCCATTAGGTAGGTTTTTGCTCCTCCCTTCCTACTCCCTCCCCATTGTTTGATTTCCACTGAGTTTTACTTCCCTCTGTTCACATGTGTGCTCATTGGTTAGTTCTACTTTAATAATGAGTACACATGGTGTTTTTTTCTCCAATTTTGAGATACTTCAGTTAGGAGAATGATCTCCAGTTCCATACAAATTATTGCAAAAGGCATTAATTCATCCTTTTTTATGGCTCAGTAGTACTCCATGGTATACATAAACCACTAAAAAGCTTCTGCACAGCTAAGGAAGCAATCAACAGAGCAAATATACAACCTATAGTATGGGAGAAAATATTGGCAAGCTATACATCTGATAAAGGGCTAATAACCAGAATCTATAAAGAACTCAAGCAAATCAGCAAGAAAAAAACAAACAATTCCATTAAAAAGTGGGCAAAAGACATTAACTGAAGCTTTTCAAAAGAAGATACACAAAAGGCCAATAAACATACAAAAAAATGCTCAACATCATTAATCATCAGGGAAATGCAAATTAAAATCACCTTACCCCTATTAGAATGGCTTTTATTAAAAGTCCCTAAATAAATGCAAAGAGAAAGGAAGCTTATACACTGTGGGACTAAAAATTAGTACAATATGGGAAACAGCATGAAGATTCCTCAAAGAACTAAAAGCAGACCTACCATTCCATCCAGCAATCCCACTACTGGGTATTTACCAAAAGAAAAGAAGTCATTTTATCAAAAAGACACCTGCACTTGAATGTGTATTGCAGCACAATTCACAATTGAAAAGATGTGAAATCAACACAAGTGCCCATCAATTCATGAGTGGATTAGTAAAATATCTTTTTCTAATAATGAGGTATGCAAATGAATAATATGCATTTTCTCTTTCCAAACAAACAAAAAGAATCATTTGTGCAGAAAGTTTAAAATTGCCAAAAAGAAACATTTGCAGCAGCTTTTTTGATTTTAGTTTGGTTTATTTCTCAGTTTAAAATATGTCCTGGATATTTTTTCATGTAAATACATATTCATCCATCTCATTTTTCAACACCTTCTCGGAAGTCATTTAAACATTTTTACTAATTAGTTATTGTGAAATTCTTTGTAAAATAAAGGAGACTGCCCTTAAAATAAGTTGAATAGTAGATAGCAACTTAGCATTGTGAGAATTTAATTCAATAATTCAGGAAAATGCTTAGCAAAAGCCCAGCACATAGGGAATGATTAATAAATAAATATTAACCACTATGATTTTGATGATAACAATGATTAAATTTGACCATCTCTCTGGACTCAGTCTCAATACATTTTTATTGTTAGGGAAGTGGTTTCTTACATATACATAATTGCCCAATATGTATAATATTCTCCATTTTATTTCTTCACTTTAAGGACCCCACTTGGGCTCCGCCATATGGTGGAGGTGGGTGCTATGTCCTGGAAAGACTGTCAGACTCAGGTTGGCTCCCTCCAGGATTTGCCTAGCTCATGACTATCCAGGTCAGTGCCAAAATTGAACAAAAAACCAGCCTATTCATCTGTCAGTTGGTGAGGCAGCAAAGAAGGTATTTAGCTTCTAGGGCATTTAAGAACCTGAATGAACCCTACCCGAAAGAAAGACTCCTGCTGGGTGGGACTCACTTCCTTTGAGCCTTTGAAACCAGTGGGGATTTAAATGGATATAATGACTCCTGAATAGCCACCAGGTAACCAGCAGTGCAGCCTACCCCACTGGTGGGAGATGACTCACAGGGTGCCATGTGCGTAACAAGTCCCTGGGAGGAGGGAAGACGGGTATCTGGGGTCTCAAGAAGGGGATGAAATGCTGACTGTCAGCTCCGGGGCAGAGGAGGGGCATCTTCCCCCAGAAGGGGCAAATGGTAAATCCACACTGATAGACAGTGGCCTTCACCCTGTACATCTGATCGTTTTGCCATTTTTCAAAACATCTTAAGTGTAATTATATCAAAGCCTGAAAAAGTACTGAGTAAGGAAAAAACTGAAATAGATTTTTTTTATGCAAACACACAGTTCTGCCTTCAAAAATGTTAGGAGCCCAGATAAATGGTGTTAAAAAGAATCCAAGAGCACCTCACTTTCTAAACTGGAGTGTGCAGGAATTTACATGCATGTAAGGTGGTAGTGACAGTGGACAAATCACCACTTAGTCCTCTGCTGGAACACGTCTGTTTTCCTATGAAGCTGGAAACTTGAATGGTCACGAGTGATCAGATACACCACTGACCTCTGGACCATCATGTACTTTTTTCCTACTCTGCACAAAGGAATCTGGGGACCTGAAACCAATCCTTCACAGTTCTTGGAAAGCCTTGTGCCTAGAAGGATGTCTTGTTGTGCTGTGTCTACCAGAAAGGGGCGCCTTTTTGTAATTGGCACAGAAGACTTGCTAGTGGAGGTGCTGGCCTGGACAGACCAACAGACTAGTTTTGGATCTCAGCTGAAGTGTCTTCCAGCAGCATCATTCCTGTTAACATAACAGCCATTCTCAATCCTACAGATTGTAAGGACTCGCAGAATTACGAACTAGTTAAATACCTTAGAAATTACCAATTCCAACCCACTTTATAGATGAGAGAACTGAAGCATAGAGATGTAAAGAGTTTTGCTCAAGTTTAGATAGCTAATAATAATTTTTATTAAATGATACTTAATGAGTTCATTTATAGACCCCTTTTATAAAAAAAACTAATGCATCCCTAAAACTCTATGTACTTACTAACTGAGGCTTAAGCTATTAATACAATCTCAAGCAGTCATGTGAAAATAAAGATAATTTGGCTTGTTCTTTAGATCATAAATATTTAATCTTCAGTGTAGATTGTCCCATTCCATCGCTTTGCTACCGTTCTGTTTTTAACTTCCTATGAGAAGTCTTTTTCTCCCCTCCAGTATGGGTTGGGTATCCCTCCCAGGTTGGGTCACCTAAGCATCACCTTGGGCTTTCTGTCTCATAAATTTTGTGACATTGTCTTAGAATTATCTATGTTATGTTGGTTCCCTAGTAATTTGTAAGCTCTATGAAGATGAAGACTAACTAGGTACCTTTTTGTTTTTTACTGTTGTATCCCCAGTACTTAAAATAGTGTTTGAAACTATAAAAAGGGGCTAAATAAACATTTACAGAAAGAAGAAGGAAGGAAGCAGAGATGGAGGGAGGGATTCACATAGAAATTGATATGAGAAAGTGGAATGGAAAAAACATGTTAAAGAATAAGAGTTATAAGTAGAAATAAATGTAAAGAATTGACTGGTTACCTAATTTACAAAGTTTCAAGATTTTTCGGTAAGTACTTGGCAGAGCATAACACAAGTCAGCAGAGCTTTCTGTCATTATTTGTCTACTCACAGGCAGTGTTACTGGAGGCATGTTGCAGAAACACTCTAAGGGGGCTCTCTGTGATTCTGCCTCCTGGTGTTCACACCTTTGTGCAATTCCTTCTCACCGAATGTGGCCAGGACCTGTGACTTGCCTCTAACCAAGAGAGTACGTCAAAGGTCACAAGGTGTCATTCTTGTGATTGTGTTACATTTGTATAAGATTCTGTCTTGCTAGCAGACTGCTTTAGAGATTCTCCTTGCAGGCTTGTTGAAGTTAGTAGCCATGTTGGGGAGGCCCATGTGACAAGGAACTGCAGGTGGCCTCTGGGCACTGAGGGTGACCTCGAGGAGCTGAGGGCAACCTGCAGCCAGCACGCAGCAAGAAGCCAGGGCCCTCAGTTCTACAACTTGCAAGGGACTTGATTCTGCCAGTAAACCTAATGAACTTGGAAACAGATTATTCCCTGGTTATACCTCTAGATGAGAATTCAACCCAGTTGACATCTTGCTCGCAGCCTTATGAGACCCTACGCAAAGGACTCAACTAAGCATGCCCAGTCTCTTAACTCACAGAAACTGTGAGATAATAAATGTGTGTTGTTTTAGGATACTAAGTTTGTGGTAATTTATTAGACAGCAATACATAACTAATATATAAAGTGGTTATAAAGGAGCTATAAAAATAAATGGCATCTCCATAGAAAGAAAGAAAGAATAAAGGGTTAAAGGAAAGAATGAGAGGGAGAAGAAAGAAAGGAGGGAGGAAGGAAAAAAGGGGGAGAGGTAAGAGAAAGGGAGAGAAAGAAGAAAAGAGGGAGGGAGGAAGAAAAGATGGAAGGAATGTGGGCCTCAGTTAAAATTTCTGGATTTTTTTTTAGGTTTGATTCGGTAATTTTAAAATCAGCACAGAAAACATCCACAGAAATAATCTTATAAGATTTTAAGAAAATGATGAACATCAGATGTTTATCGGACCTGCAAGGGAATATAAGAAATCTGACAACCCATCACCACTAAAGTTTAGGCAAATTTGTATGAGTGAATTCTATGAATACACAGGACTGGAAAAGATCTTAAGAAGACAAATAGTCTACATTTATCTTCAGGTAAGGCTTTCCCTACATCCTTCCAAACGATGATGATGATGACATGAATATTATGAGCTTTCATTTGTTGAGTTCTTCATATACATCAGACAGAATAAGAAGAAACTGATGTTTATGGAACAAGTAATCTTATAGCAAATAACAATGAACCTCTCTCAATAAGCCACAATTATTATTTTACACACACACACACAGCCAGAGACATACAGAAAGTACCTTGCTACAGGTCACCAGCAACTAAGTTGTAAAACTGTGATTCGAACCGATATTTAATGATTCTCACTATGTGAAAATTTCCCCAAGTAATCTAATTTCCAACTCTTTTTTTTTTTTTTTTTTTTTTTTTTTGAGACAGAGTGTTGCTCTGTCACCCTGGAAGAGTGCATTGGTGTCATCGTCATCGTGGTTCACTGCAACCTAAACTCCTGGGCTCCAGGGATCCTCTTGCCTCAGCTTCTCGTGTAGCTGGGACTATAGGCACACTCCACGGTACATGGCTAATTTTTCCATTTTTAGTAGAGACAGGGTCTCGCTCTTGCTCAGGCTGGTCTAGGCCTCCTGAGCTCAAGCAATCCTCCTAGGATTACAGGCGTGAGCCACCATGCCCCGCCTAATTTCTGACTTTTATGCCATACTTTAAGACAAAAAAATGCTATATAGGTAACCATCCTAATTCATTCCAACCATTGTATACTCAAAAATGATGAATATGCTATGAACATATTTAGCAAATTTAAATACTGGGCAAAGCCGTGAAAAGGTAATTAATAGAAGAGAACTTCAAGTGGCTAATAATATATGGTAGAATGGTCATCCTTCCTAACAACCAGAGAAACACAAATTAAAATGAGATATCCCTTTATATTCATCAGGTTGGTAAAATTAGAATTTTCAATAATACTAAGTGTTGTTAAGGCAGTGAGACTTGGGAACCTTACCAGGAATCTACAACTGATAAGTAGTTCGGTTTGCAATATTTGGAGAAATTTAGCATATGTACCCTAGATCCAGCACTAGGGTCTCCTACCTATTTCGTAGGAGCTAGTGTCAAACAAGATCTATTATTAGGAAATGGATAGGTAAGATGTGTTGGATGTGTACTATCAAATAACGTGCAGCAGTTAGAAGCAATGAATTAGTATATATAGCATTAAAAATAAAGTGTTTAGTGAATAAAAAGTGAGGCAGAGAATGAAATCTAATGCACAATACCACTCACATAAATTAAAACATGCATGCACATAATGAGTTTATGTATTTTTCAAGGATATTTATACAGTGGATGACATATATCAAACTCATTATAATGGCTGCCTGTGGGGGAAGAGGACATGGAAATGAAGTCAGGAATGAACTGGAAAAAAAATCAAGAAAAAGAAGAGAGGGGCCTTGACCAGACTGATAATGATTGAACATTGTGAACTAGGAAGTGTGACTAACTCATCTCTTGGCACTTGAAGTCTCCCAAAAGACAACTAACAATGTGTGGAATGAAGCTCTATTGTTATTGGCTGAAGAGCTTATGCTGCCCTGAAATATTTGAATTAAAAAATGAATAATATATTACCCAACTTTTTATTGGGCAAAGAAGCTACATCAGAAAAATGCACTCTAAAATGCTAAGGGCATAGAAGAAAATTTTTTCTAAAAATAAAATAATTAATTTCTTAGATTTGTACTTGGAGAAAACACAATGGCAAAAGTTTTGGGTAGGTGTTAGAACTTGTGCAATAGTCTTGTCTTAATGGAAGAGAATCTGTCTAACAAAATCATTGCATTTGAGCAGAACAAGCCTATGGTAGATCCTTATGCTATGTATAAACAGCCAAAAAGAGTGTTTTAGCCTGGGTTCCAACACAAATACCTCTCTTACACTCTCTAGCCAAAGGCTGTAGGACCTGCACACTCAGGTCGATGTAGAACCTAGCTCAACAAAGCGGAACGCACCAATGGAATTGTTCTCTTATCCTGGTCAATCTGATTTCACAAAGAAGAAATTACCAGGAATAGCTGATATAGTCTTTCTCCAAATAATCACACACCTTTAACGTTTTTAGACATGGGATCTGAAATATACTTTCAGTTCATTGTTTAAGAACTCACTTAGGAAGTTAGAAATTATATGTGAATAAATGAATAAATAAATAAACAAATGAAAGCAAGCAAAACACAATAGAAAATCTAGGATACAG
>RJWJ010044121.1:0-12295 GCA_004363605.1 Indri indri | reverse complement strand
GATCTAGAATATTTATGTACATGGTTCCAGACCCTGTCGAGACTATGTCTTAAAGTTTTATTTGTGCTTAGCAAAACTTTAGGTTGGGATAAAAACAGTAAAGCCGATTTTTACTAATATCTGATAATTTTTTTCTGCAAATGTTTTTGCCCCTTGTAAAAACAAAACAGTGAACAAATACAGCATTCAGACAGAAATACTTTGCTCAAAATATATCATAATTCAAAAAGTAACTTTGTACTCTCAAACTCTCAGCAGGAACTGGCTGGACGAGTATTCTAATTTATTAAATTTTTTGCCCTGAGTAAGATAGAGCAGTTTAGTGAATAGTCATTTGATTCTTCTCTTCTGCTTAGGTCTTAGGAAAAAAACAGCCAAAGGAAAATGAGCACCATGCTTCTGATATAATTGCCTTGGGGGAAAGGAATCCGTGAGAGGCAAGCTCTACTGTGATGAGCAGGAATTGGGAGAAGCGCAATGAGAGCTCTAGGCCAGAGCTGCTGGGATTTGTGGTTTTCCTCTTGTCTCTCCATCTCCAATAGGGTGATATCGAGAATTTAACTCTGAAGCAGACACTATTCTCCATCCTTTAAATATACTAACTCATTGAATCTTCAACCTCTTTGAGTTAGATGCTGTATTTATCCCCAATTTGCAGATAGGAAAATTGAGGTAGAGTGAGGCAGGTAACTTGCTAAAAGCACGTGGGCAAGAAAGTGGCTGAGCTGGGATTTGAAACTAGGCGATTTGATTCCTGAGTTCACAGTCTCAAGAGCCTGACTGCTTTCATTTACTCTTCCTGAAAATGAGAGTAAGTCCCAAGACAATGATCCCAGAACAGCCAGTAACACAATGTCTGTGGAAAACCACAGTCAGCTTGAGGACATGTGTGCTGGCACCCATGGAGGGGGTTCCGCCCAGGGACCTGGGTACGGGAAGGGGCTGGGATGTTGGAGCCTTTTCTATTTTTTCTTTGTTACCCACATAACCCCAGATAATGGGATTCTTTTCTTAAGTACCCTGGCTCCAGACTGCTTACTTCAGGCACATCATGCGGGGACTCTCTGGTCAGTCCACAGGAACTCCTTCCCTTCTGGTCCATGTACTAGACACCTGGATGGAGTCACACAGTCTTGTGGCTCTTTCTCTAGGTCTGTTGTCCCCAAACCCCTGGCTGAGGACCAGTACTGGTCCATGGCCTGTTAGGAACTGGGCTGCACAGCAGGAGGTGAGCAATGAGTGAGCAAAGCTTCATCTGTATTTATAGCCGTTCCCCATCGATCACATTACTCTATAAGCTCTGCCTCCTGTCAGATCAACAGCAGCATTTGATTCTCACAGGACTGCAAACCCTACTATAAAGTGTGCACAGAAGGAAGTAAAACTCAGTGGAAATTAAGCAGGGGAGAGGGAGGAGGAAGGGATGGGCAAAAACCTATGTAACGGGTACAATGAACACTTTCTGGGTGATGGGCACACTTATGCTGACCCATAAAGCATTAAGACTTATAAGGCTGACTCAAGCATAACAAAATCTATACGTGTAACCAAAAACATTTGTACCCCTATAATTTTTTCAAATTAAAAAAAAAAAGCTAGAAAAAGCAAAAAAAAAAAAAAAAAAAAAAAAAAAGAGTACTTCTTCCTCAAACTCTAGTTTGAATGATTTGAAACTGGGTTTTACTTCTAGTGTTTCCACTGTGTTAGACTAATGTAGGGCTTGATACTTCATCTTTTGCTGCCCAATTTCCTATTCTAATAATGAAGGTATTTAATAGCTATGCAAATAATACACTGGAGATGTAATTTATTAAAGTGGCGGCAGAAAGTACCGCTTATGCACATGGAGATTGACTTAATAATTTAATTCCACAAGTCTTTATTAAGGGCTCAACTCATGGGCCTGATTCATCCTTTTGTGCATGTCTCAGTCCCATGTGTGGTCCTCAGCCACCACAGAGAGTAGGATGGAGGTTGCCTGCCGTGCCTTCCCGTCTGAAACTGCAGCAGTGCTGAGCCTGCTGGCCACACTGTTAGTGGCTCAGCCATGGCCAGGAGGAGAGCTTTCCATAGACACACAGTAAGTGGAAAGAGGAAAATCCTTCTTTTCCTGGAGAACCATGGAGCCATTTGGCCCCTCACAGAACATTCAGGCTTATTCCACCTCTACCTATCACTGTGTGTCAGGGACGCTGCAGGGATAGGACAGTCCATGTGGAAGTCCTTACACAGAATGCAAGAGCAGAGGGAGCCAACCTACAAGTCTTAGGCTCAAAAGCAGTGGTTGGAACATCACAGCTAAGCCTTAAAGCAGCCTTGGTGGAAAACTGCCCATAAAGCCAATCCTTTTTTTCTTTCCTTCCTTCCCTCCTTCTTTCCCTCCTTTTTTCTGCAATAAGGTGGAAATATTATCAAGAAGCAAAGCCACACATTTCCAGTGGTATGCTAGTAAACAAATTCTCTGGGGGAAAAAAGCCTTGATTTGTAGTGTTTGCCAATTTCCATGGTGTAAATACTCCCTCTATGGCCAGTTGAGAATAGATGCGCACAATTGGCTCTTACAGCCAGTAGGGACTAGCTCTATTGCACCACTGCACATTACTTTTATACAGAAGTAGGGGCAAAAGAGTCAGAGGAGGAGGCTGGGAAGGAGGATGGTGATGGAGGAAGAAACCAGAAAACACAACCAGTCGAATGCCAAGAGAAGAGAGTGCTTCTAGAATGTAGGAGCGGCCATCTGCTGAATTCATTTAGTAGGCTGAGGAAGATGGGCAGACATGAGTCCATGGGTTTGTGAGCATGAATGGGTTATTGTTGACATTGATAAATGTCATTTCACTGGAGTGGAGAAACCAAAAACCCTATTAGAGTGGGAGATGAGGAGATGGAGGCAATATTTATGCTCAAATCTCTTGAATATTTTTACTGGAAGCAAGAAAAGAGAAATGGAGCATTAATATTTTCTAAAGTGGGTTCTTCAGAACATTAATTATATTAGGTATCAACTAGTTTAATGAAAATAAAAAGTTTTGAGAAACCCTGGGCTTAAAAAAGTCTTCAGTACCTATCTTTACTGTGCCTTGATAAGCTAATGTGTACTGTGAATTTTCTTCCTTATTTGCTACCAGAAAGCTTTGTTTGTTTGTTTTTAATTTTCAAGTTGCATCTTGCTGTACTAATGGAACAAACTTTAGGAAGCACTGAGCTTACCTTAATTTCTTGTCCTCAAGTTTTATAGAGGGAAGATACAAGAATAGCTTACTAAATGTGTACTTGGGTATCCTTTGCAAAAGTGTGGTAAGCACGTTGTTAGTTGAGTACTCAATGTGCCTGATATCAAGAACTTTGTCACAAATTCCACCTACAAATCAATAGCAGGAAAAATAAATTGCTTCTCTGAACGAACTGGGACAGCTAAAAAATATTGATCGATGAATCAAGGATAAATCACAACTTTCTAGAACTAAAAATGACCTTAATCTGGTGAATCCCACCACTTTTACAGAGGAGAAAAACAGCCCAGAGACGTTAAAGAATCTACACATCCCTTGGGTTGCTTAACAGGAAGCCCTCTCTTTCCAGCCAATCCTCCCCGGCACTGGCCTGTAGGCAGGCGACAGAAGATGTTCCTTCCACCACGCTGAGCTGCCAGGAATCTTGTTCTTGACCACAGTAACCAGTTTATCCTAGTTGCCTGATAACATTTACTATTCTCTCTCAAAATTGTTTTTTTTTTCCCCTAGTTGTTTTTAATAAGTACACTTTACTTGGGTTTTAGTTAACTGCTTCATATATTTTCAGAAGGAACAATCATGAATTATACTAACTTCAAATAAATGAGTGTGCAGAGCATTTATAAATTAGTCCTATAAGTCTGGAACCTAGAAGCGTTTTCCTTATCAACCATGTTAAACACGGTGGTTAGTTTCTAATCATCAAAGTCCTCAACCTGCAACGTAGGTGAAATTCCTGCGTAGGTCCCCTTGGGTTGGCCCATGCCTCTGGTCCCACCTGCTGTGGGCGGGACTTCCGGCGGAAGCAGCCGTAGGCAGGACCAATCTCCCGGGGTCTCTGCTGGGTACCGTGGTAGGTCGGCGCGTTCCTGTTGACCTTTCCTTCACTTGTTGCTTCTTCCATCGCGTGGGGATGACATGGCTTTTGCAGGCTGTCTGGGATTCGTCTGCTCCATCTCACACTGTCTAGTATGTTTTCTGCGCAAAACATCCTGTGTTTCAACAACTAAAGAGTTTGGGCTTTAGTCCTCACTCTCTCCCCGTACACTCTCTCAGTCTGCCACTCTCCCCACACCCTCCTGAGGGCCTAGGGGAGCAAGAGTAGGGATGGACGTAGGTCTCTACTTCAAAGAAGCTAGTCTTTGCTAACTCTAGTTAGGGAGGGTGATGGTACTGAGAATCTTTCTTGCGCCTGTGAGCTCCCCAAGGAATGTGCCCCCACCTCTGATGCAGGAGAGTCAGCTGTTTGGATGTTGAGGGGAAGGGAAAGACACTTTGTATTGAGGAATTACGGTATTCAGAATCCTTAACTCTTACAATACCACGGATATTATATTGTTTTAAAAATGATGGAGAAACTGAAGTTCAGAGAGGTCAAATAATGTACACAAGTTAAGACTTTTAAAAAAGATTTTTAACAATCCATTTGTAGAGTGAAATAAATAGAATGTACATTCAGAGAAATGTAAACAGAGATGTAACAGCTCATTTTGTAAGTGTAAGTATTTCCCAAGTCAAAGCATAAACATTCACCTCCGCGGAAAGTCTACTGTGTTCCCCAAGGGTAACCACGCTCCTGATCTTTTTGATAAATCACTTCTTTCCTTTTTTAAAAAATAGTTTCTCTACCTAAGCATGAGGTTTGGTGTTGCCTGTTTTGTCACATTTAAGAGGATCAACTCATGCAGTAAGTATTCTTTTATGTGTGGCTTCTTTTGTTCAACGATATGTTTGTACAATATTAAATTGAGTGAATGGACCACAATTCTTTAAAACCATTGCACATTGAGGATTTGGGGGTTCTCTCCATTTTCCAACTACTTATAATAATGCTCCTGTGAACACTTTTACATATTTATTGGTATACACATTACTCTTAGATATATAACATTTGGATTATATATATATTAATATATATGTATGTATACATCAGCAAACATACCTTGCTGAGTCATGCGGTTGGGTATTTTCAACTTTAGTAGATAACCCTGAACTATTTTTGAAAGTGGCTGCCCAGTTTGCATTCCCACTAGCAATATATGAAAGATCCGTTTGTTTCACATCTTTGCCAACACTTGTTTGTTATTGTCAGTCTTTTGCATTTTAGCTATTCTGTGCTTGTGTAGTGATATCTCAGTGTTATTTTAATTTGCATTTGCCTGATTACTGCTGAGGTTGACCACCTTTACAGGTACATATTTACTTAATATTTGCATTTCCTGTGTTTAAAGTGTTTAAGTCATTTGCCCTTTTTCTATTAGATTGTCTTTTTCTCATTGATTTGTGGGAGTTCTTTGTGTAGCCCATAAACAAGCCCTGTGTCAGTTACCCTTATTAAAAATTTCTTCTGCTCTGCATTTTCCCTTTTCATTCTCTTTATGGTATCTTTGATGAACTGAAGCTCTTAATTTCAAGGTAGTCCAATTTATGATTTTTTTTCCTTGATATGTCCAAGATTATGGAGAAATTCTTCAGTATCATCTACTAGAGTTTTATAGTTTGACTTTCACATTTAGATCTAAAATTGATTTTTGTATATGGGTGAAGTGGGGGCAAGTTAATTTTTTTCCATATGGATATCCACCTATTCCTGAATGATTTATTAAGAAGATCATCCTTTCCCACATTTTATAGGCAGTTATTGTACCAATAATTGTACTTGAACAAGAGTGTATTTCTCTCAATTTAAAAAAAACCCACAGTCACTGAAACACATTTATCCAAAGTTAGGACTTATCTAAAATTTGGAAAATGTGAAGCAAACCTCAGTATTTTTATGATCCATTCTTTTAAATGGTGAAAGAGCAAATCTTTGAGTTGCATGGTGGCTATTCCAAAACATGCAAAGATAATTTATACTTATAGGCATCTTAATATTTTTATTATTCTGAATTTAAGCTTGAATTTAGGTAAAGTCAGATATGAATGTAAGTCATAATTATCTAAAGGCAAGAAATAGTCACAGGCACTGTTTTGAAGGCGGACAGCAATAAGAAATGATTATTTAAAACTTTTAGCTTTTTTCACAAATAAGGAAGTTTTGTTAAAGTGAGTTAAAATGACATTGCCCAAAGAAAATACTCAAAGATTTCTTTTTTTCTGACGTATTACAAAGTTTTTTTAATTAAACGTTTTTTTATTAAATAGAATCTTAATACTCCTTTATTGTCAGTGTTTCCAAATACACACGTACAAAAATACTTGTTAAACTTAAATTAAGCTTTCAACTTTGGTTTAACTATAGTTAACTTTATCAGCATATTATGCAAAGCTGTGTAATATGCATGTGTTGTATACATACATACGCATACATTTATTGATTGATTGCCTTTCAGCTCCAAGTTCACCCTTCCTTGCTCAGCTTTGTGATACTGTAGCTGGACCCTGTACACATTTCTGCTTTGCCAGGTGGTAGGATGCTAAGCTTTGCTAGTGGAGGGCACTCCAGGAGGGACATTGTAGGAGCCAGGGGCCTCTCTTCCTGTTTCCAGTGTTTTTTTTCTCTTCCTGCTCCTCTGGCGCTCACTGGCATACAAGACACCCAGGAGTGTTCACATCCCAGCAAGTTTCAGTACATCCCTGAGGGCAATTTCCCAGTGAGTTTAGCAGCATCCACACAGGGAGGAGTCCTGCCAGTGCCCAGGAAGCTTCCCAGAGAGTCTCACAAGCAGCTTTGTTATTAAATTTCTCTCTCTCTCTCTCACACACACACTGTACTCATGGAGTCTTATTTATTAAATACTTTACAGTTAATTACCGTCATTATTCTTTTTAGCGTTCAAGTTGTCTCCAATTTTGGTCAGTGGAAGTCTCTTCAAGCTGCCTCCTGTGTGCCTTTGACTGGCTCCCATTAGTCTGTAAGTGCTTCATTGCTTTCTGACACAGTAAGAAGTCCAAGTGCGATTGATTTTTGCATACTGATCTTGTTGTTTTCAGTAACCATGTTAGGTTTACTTATTAATTCTAATCATTTGTAGATTATTCGGGACTTTCTATATGTACGGTCATATCGTTCTCAAATACTGATAGTTTTAATTCTTCTAATCTGTGAAATTTATAATTTTTTGGGCTTTCCTATTCTTGCTAGAACCTTCAGCAAAATGATGAATAGAAGTGGTACTGGCAGGTTTGCTGGTCCTTCATTTCAAAGTTTAAGCTTCTAGCATTTCAGTGTTTCAAGTATGACATTTATAGATACTTTTAATCATATTAGGGAGATTCTCTTCTAGTTTACTAAAAGTTTTTGTAATAACAGATATTGAATTTTATCAAAACCTTTTTCTGGATCTCTTGAGATAATCATATAGTTTTTTTCCTTTATGCTAGCATTACATTGTCTGATGACAAACCAACTCTTCATTCTTGGGATAAACCATATTTGAGAATTCACAATGGAAGGCTGTTCCCATGCTGTGTGGAGAAGTCTACGGCTGTGCAGCTTTCCAGAGGGATCTATAGGTCTGTTCAATACATCAACTCCAACTGTTCTTGCGTTCCCAGGGTTTGGGTATTTTTGTATTGTAGCTGTTGTAGCAGTTTCCCATGGGTGGTCAAAGATGTGCTCTGAAGTCCAGAGCTCCATGGTGCTGGTGACGTGCAGGTGGTGAGAGGGGACACTTGCCCCTACCCCATTCCCACTGGCTACCTCCATACTACACTTTTTAATCATTTTGTGTCTCCGTGCTGCGTCCCGTGTAATTGCTTCTGATTTATCCTCTAGTTCACAAATTCTCTTCTATCTTTATCTAATCTGTTGTCGAACCCATCCATGTAGTTTTAAATTTTATTGTGTTTTTATTTCTATAAAATTCTATTTTTAAGTCCGCTTTGTCATTTTTAAAAATCTTTTTCTGGCCGGGCGTGGTGGCTCACACCTGTAATGCTAGCACTCTGGGAGGCCGAGGCAGGCGGATTGTTTGAGCTCAGGAGTTCGAGACCAGCCTGAGCAAGAGCGAGACCCCGTCTCTACTAAAAAAAATAGAAAGAAATTATCTGGACGACTAAAAATATATAGAAAAAATTAGCCGGGCATGGTGACACATGCCCTCCCGAGTAGTCCCAGCTACTCGGGAGGCTGAGGCAGAAGGATCGCTTGAGCCCAGGAGTTTGAGGTTGGTGTGAGCGAGGCTGACACCACGGCACTCACTCTAGCCAGGGCAACAGAGTGAGACTCTGTCTCAAGAAAAAAAAAAAAAAAAATCTTTTTCTGTTCCTGCAGAGATCCTTCGTTTGTCTTTTATTTATTCCAACATAGTAAGCATGATTACTTTATAGACTCTGATAATTCCTACTTCTAAGCCTTGTGAATCTCTGTTATCTGTTGCTCCTACTGGTTCTTTCTCATGCAGTCTAACTTCCTATGTGCCTAGTTATCTTCGACTGGATGTTGTATTTGAAAAAAAATTGTAGGCATAATTTGAGGCCTTTAATTAAGGAAACTTCATTCAGATAGAATTTGTAATTGCTTCTGCCAGGCATGGATATGCTGACCAGTTTGGGACCACCTTAAATCAAGTTCAAGGCTTAAGATTGACTAGATCAGTGGTCCCCAACCTTTTTGGGACCAGGGACCAGTTTCATGGAAGACAATTTTTCCATCAACCGACAATGGAGGGGATGATTTCGGGATGATTCAAGCACATTACATTTATTGTGTACTTTATTTCTATTACTATTACATTTAACATATAATGAAATAATCATACAACTCACCATAATGTAGAATGAGTGGGAACCCTGAGCTTCTTTTCCTGCAACTAGTCAGGTGCCCTCTAGGGGTGATGGGAGATGGTGACTGATCTGACAGGAGGCGGAGCTCAGGCAGTGATGGGAGCCATGGGGAGTGGCTGTAAATACAGAGGAAGCTTTCCCTGCTGCTCACCTCCTTCGGTGGGCCCCATTCCTAACAGGCTACAGACCAGTACCGGCCCACTGCCCAGGGGTTGGGGACCACAACACTAGATGACTCAGGAATAAGGCTTAGATCTAATTCTGTGTGAGCACTAATCTATTTCTGGATCAGCCTCTCCCTGTAGGTGCTTTAAAGTCCCAATCATTTAAGTTCCCAAACTGGGGAGAGGTTTTTGTTATATCCCCATAATGTTTAGATCCCTGAGGAAACTGTTCTGGGATAGTCCTGTGTCCCCAGGGCAGAGACAGATTATTTTTCCAGTAGGTTATAATTTTCTCTTCAGTTTTGTGTTTCCTTTTTATTTTGTCAGCTCTTATATTTTAAAAATATTTTGTCCCAAATGTTTAGTTAGTAGGGTTGGTTTGGTTTGACTGATATAGCTCATCATTACTGGAAAGAAGTTCTCTTGGATGTGTTTTGAAGGTAAACCTAAGACTTTCTGACGGACCGAAAGAGGTATGCGAAAGAAAGATAGGAGGCAGGGGGACTGGAAGATTTTTGACCTGCACATCTAAGAACGGAGAAGCCAATAATTGAGATGAACACTGACGGGGAAGCAGGTTGGGGGAAGGATGGTGGGTTTTAGTTTGTTAAGATGCCTGTTCGGCATGCAGGCTGAGAAGTTGAGTAGGCAGCTGGGTATATACTCCTGGAGTTCAGGGAAGAGGTTAAATCCACAGGTAGAAAATCTGGAGCCCTCGGTGTATAAATATGTAAAATTGCAAGAGTAGTTTGAAATCACTAAGGGGGCAGGTACAGATGGAGAAGAGGTCCAAAGACCTAACAGGTATTCAGGAAACAGGGAATCTCTCCTCTCCTTCTCCTGAAGCACTAAATAAATATAAGGTATTGCCAGACAGAAAGATGAGAAGCTGTTTCTTTTTTTCACTGAAGACTAATATAACACACGAAAAAATGCAGACGGAAGGAATCTGCCACCACCTCCTGTCCTTCCCACCTTCCCACCCGTCCCTGTTCTCCATCACCACCGCCTGCCCAGTCCCGCCCTCGGCATTTCTCAGCTGGGTCCCCACACGGCCTTGGAGGGGTCTCCGGCTCCTACCCCGCCCCTTCTTATGTTTTCTCCACACCAGGGACAGAGTGATCCCCGTGAAACCCCAAGGATGATTGCTGAAGTTCTGTTCTTGAAGTGGCTGTCATCATTTAAAATTTATTAAGATTATTTTTACAAATTGCGGTGGACAAGACTATACTAGTAACAGGGTTTTACGAACTGAGGAAAAACAACATGAGATTTTCCAAAAATCTGTGATTAAAAGTACAACATTTTTGGCAATTGTTTCCTATTTATTGCAAATTGTGTTTAATAATTAGGAGACAGAACTGTGAATAAAAGACAGGGATATTCCCAATTCTGTGCCCCCTTGCCACTCTGTTTTAGTTCTATACATACAGTCATTTCTAGAATATAAAGGCCTGTATTTTCTAGTCTTACCGTCAGAGGTAAAGGAGTTGGTTACTTAGGGAGAATGCCAAGCCTCTGCTAAGATGTCCTTTGAAAATAAAATTTATTCTTGTTTCCCAGGGATGAGTTGGATGTGGTCCTGAAGGAAGGCCGGAGACTAAAGTGGATGACCTTTCATTTTCCTTGGCATTATTGATTTGATTTTGGAGGCTGTTTTTGCCATAATTCAGTAGGGCAGAGGAATTATATTCTTTTTCATCACTTCTTGTTTGTTTGCTTTAGAGCCCGATGTTCCATCCTACCTCTCCTTTACTCTATATCTTTATTTCTCTTCCCTTTTGGTCCACACAGAAACTACGTCAAAAGATAAATACAAATTGTCAAAATAAAATGCCGTTTTTAATGTGAGTCCTTCGAAAGGTGGGTTTCTGACCAATGCTGGTCCTTACTATACTGAAATGCATTTAGTGCTTACTTTCGGCAGGCTCTGTGCTAAGCACTGTGCATAGAATATTTCCTATAACCCTCACAGCAACGCTTGCAGGCAGGTGCTTTTATTATCCCCATTTTGCAGATGAGGCATAGAGGACTGAAGTAACTTGTTCCAAGCTAGTAAGGAGGCAGCTGGACTCCAGAGCCCTTGCATCTAGCCTATGTACTGTAAGGCCTGGTGGATGGACGCCTCTGCCCACAATAATACTTCAGTCTTCTATCAAGTATAATTTTCGTATCTGGAGGACCAGTGATGCAAAAATTGAGGTCAACATGAAGTATAGAGAGTGCTCATGCACCTTGATTTCAAGTATATCCATTCTCAAACCTCTCACTTGGAGCTCCTCCTCTGTTGCTCCCTATTCTTTGCCATTTGGTCTCATCTTCTACCAGTGTGTTTTCTTGTCTTGTATTCCTGGAATCTTGCAGAATATTAGACACTGATATTGGTTTCAGTGGGAACTCTGGCTTTTTGGGATAGGAGCAAAGTGGACTTGCCCTGCACGAGGGCCTGGAGAACTTTAGGAAAATGTTGAGTAGGAGGCAGGGGGTGTCAGAGAGTGGAGTCTGTGGACTAAGTGCCCGGGGTGGGGAGGGTGGAGGGAAAACACCTTTGCGACATTGCACCATGTGATGTGACCTTTCTCTGTGATTCTGCAAATCTTCAGTAATGACCGGAAAAGGATGGCGTTTCCTGTGGAAACTGCTGAAAGGCTGAGTTCATGTTCTGGTTGATTTGGCTTGAGTCAGGGTCATCAGGCACTGAGGAGGGAACACGAGTCTTGCAGGTAAAAGGCTTGCGATCAGACAGGAGGAAATTGGCATTCAGGGTGTTGGAGGTGGCCAATTCCTGATGATGGCCTGGTCCAGGGGCTGAACATGGGACAGGTGACGGGAAGGGTGTGGTGGTGAAGGTTTTGGGAACTGAAGAAGTGTAGACACTGAGGCAGTATTCATTCACAACACTCAGCTCTGAATATACTGCTGACTCATTACTGCTGTTGTTTTAACAAGCCAGCCACTGCTTTTGTGAGTGTTTTCAATCTACTGCATCTGCGTAACATTAAAATATCCAGATGGAAGGTGAAAAGTCAAGGATCTTGAAGAAGGCGGTTTGGGTAACACCAAGCATCCAGCAGTGGGAAGATAAAATGTCAAGGTGATTGATGCATTTCCCCTTTTTATTCAGATGTTTTGAAGTCAGGTGGGAACAGACAGAAAGTGCACATTGAC
>RJWJ010044120.1:0-12310 GCA_004363605.1 Indri indri | reverse complement strand
GCTTCTCTCACCATTTTGTGTGTCAGAAATTTAGAACAGCTTGGTTGAAAAGCATTTCTCTGATCCATGTGGCATCCACTGGGGGACAGCTGAGGCTGGAGGACGCACTTCCAAAATGATGGCTTAACTCACACGTCTGGCACCTCGGTGCTCCTTGGTGCTTTCCTATCCTTCCCTCCCTGCCCCTGTCCTTCCTCCTCCTTCTCCTGTTTCTCCTGCTCCTCCTTCTTCTTCTCTTTTTCTTCCTCCTCTTCCTCTTCCTCCTCTCTCCCTTTCCCTCTCTCCCCTCACATGACTTCTCATCATTCTAATATAAGGTGACTCCCCTGCTTGAGTTTCCTAACAGCATGGTGGTCTCACGGGCAGTCACCACTTTGTACATGGTGACTAGCTTTAAGAGGCAGAAAGTGGAAGTTGCCTAAACAGTTAAAGGCTCTGCTTGGAACTGACAAAGCATCATTTCCAACACAGTCTCTTAGCCAAAACAATCACAGGACCAACACATATTCAAGGGAGTGAAGAGATAGGCTCCACCTCTTGATGGAGTAATGTCAGCTTCCATTGCAGAAAAGCATGTGGAATGAGAAGTATCATTGTGGCCACCTCTTTATTAATATAACACAATATCTCGCTATCTATGTCTATACTCTATCTCTATATTTATATCTACATCTGGTTAGAATCAGATACAAAGATAGATAAACAGACAGATGACATAGATTTAGCTACAGACAAACATCACCATTTATAGATGGGTTTGTGTATGTGTTTTAGACAATATTTCATCCCAGTCAGCTGGGTAAGTAGCAGAACCCCAGTTTTAACTGAAGATGAAGATAGCAAGTATTGACTCAGTATCCAAAGTGCAGAAGAGGCAGCGGCAAGTCTTGATTGTTTTAGATATAACTGAGTCCAGGAAATCAGATGCCTTGAAAGGCTTTTGTTCTTTACCTAATTTTTTTTCTTACCTAAGTTTTCTTCTCTATACTGTCTTCAGAATTTCTCCAGAACTGGGAAGAAGCATGAGACAATTAGAAACACGTAACATGAGCTCGAGGGGAGACACTGGAGTCAAAATGATGACTTTAGGATTCTCTACATAGAGACAAATAATTTTTGAGGTTATGGAAATGGGTAAGGTCTTTAAAAAAGATAACAAGTCCAGAGAAGCAGGAGCCAGATCAATGTGAGGCTTTCAATTTCAGGAAGCAATTTTTTGTTTATTTTGTGGTGCCATGTGTGAGTGTGTACGTGTGTCTCTCTGACCAGGAAAAGATTTAATAAACCCTTAACTAAAGTAGCTATTAGTTACTACTAGGAACCAGTAGTAAACACGCTCTTTGCTTTACCTATGTCAAAGTAAAGTTGTAACCCCAAGAAACAAATGAGATAACACATTGGTTGTTGGGAAAATACTTTGTAGTTGGACTTAGGAGACATCTTTCTAGTTCCGATGGGAAAGGTTACCTGGGGAAACTCTTTGGTTTTTTTACAGCTATAAAATAAAAAGCGTGGTTTATATGAGTGTTAGAGGCTCTTCTAATTCTAAAAGATTGTGACTCTATGAAAATGCTATGGACAAATGTACAAAATATTACACAAAACAAGATTTTATGATTTTTAAAGGTTGATTTATTCAGAGTGCCTATTTAGGTTGATCAATTTCACCATGTGAATGTCAACCATTCCATTTTATTTGCACTGATGGATCCAACCAGGGTCAGCAGCATGCTCTGACCAGGTCCCCAAGGTCATCACCAAAAAGAAATTAATGTGTTAAGGTAAGCATCAAAGTGGAAACTACATGGATTAGCCTCTCCTCACACAGCTGCTGTGGTCATGGCAAGCTTTTGGAAAATGTAAGTTTTGCAAATTTTATTGTTTCTGAATTGCACTAGGAACACTTCTTATTTAAAAGAACTCCAGTGTGACTCTCTCACATATAGCAAGCTCCTTTATAATATTAATCCTAATAGCTTAATTAAAGTTTTCAATTTCAAATTTTTATATCTACAGTGTTCTTAATATTCAGCCTACCCATATTGCATAGTCAAATATTTCTACCTTATTTCCTTTATAGAACAAATTGATAAGGCAAGTTGATAACTGCTAAACAGACCAGCCAGGTATATTTTTCAAGTGGAATTCTTATCTCAGTTGTCTAAATCAATGTCTTCACTGTTGAAATTCATCAAATAATTGCCACAATATCAGCTGGACTTTGACAACCAGTCCACTGCAACCCCAAACCCAGCAGAAGAAGGGAAATTATTAAGATCAAATCAGAGCTTAATGAAATTGGCAACAGGGAAACCATACGGAAGATTAATAAAACAAAAAGTTGGTTCTTTGAAAAAGTAAACAAAATTGACACGTCCCTGGCTAAACTCACGAAAAACAGAAAAGAAAAAACTCTAATAAGCTCCATCAGGAACAAAAAAGGAGAAGTTACAACTGATGCCGAGGAGATTCAAGATATAATTTATGAATATTACAAAAATCTTTATGCACTCAAACTGGAAAACGTGGAGGAAATGGACAAATTTTTAGAAACACATAGCCTCCCTAGGCTCAACCAGGAAGAAATAGAATTCCTGAACAGACTTCTTTTCACTCTTTGCTTCTTATCAGTCATGTTATCAGTTTCAGCCTACATTATTTGTTCTTTAATAATTTCCTTTCTTTTAGCTAAATGCATGTGTGCTTCTTTTGTTGATTATAAATAAATGGATTCTTGCCATAAAATATTTAAACACCACCACCATGTAGAAAGTAAGATAAAAATTATTCTACTCTCTCATTCTTCAAGCTCCTAATATATCCACTGTTAATACTTTGGCATATATTCTTTCAAATTTTAAAATTCAATATATTTGTCTTTTAAGAAAAAACATATAGAACCATGTTATTTATAATTTTATGTGGCAGTCTATCCGATTATTTTCAAATCATTTGTTAAATTGACAATCCAATTTTGGATATATTAGGTATTTTTAATTATTTCTCGATTCAGTGTTGTATTGAAAATACTCATCTATTCATCTTCGAAGTGCTTACTTAATATAAATTCTTAGAATTAAAATTCTTCACTTACGTAATATAGACGTTTAATGGTAATCTTTTAATCTTACGTTTTTTCTAGGAAATTATACTCAGAATAAAAGTGCATAAAAATGCTTGTTTGTCCATATACTTGCTAAACCTGGATATATGAATCTTTTGATAAATATCTCTTTCTTCTTTTCCTGCTTTCTTTCTTTTCGTTTTTCTTTTAATTAGTAAGGATAGGCATATTTTTTATATTTTCTGGTTATTTATAGTTTACTCTTGATGAATATATAATGCCTTTAGGTTTCCTCATTCTGATGCATTTTAACTTTCACACATAATTTTTCTGAACAATCCAAAGGCATTGGGGTCAAATCTTTGGACGGGACCTCATAATGAAAAAGAATCAAGCCCAATATCCCTGGAATCAAACTTGAGGTTCTCTTGAAATGGGTCCTAGTCACTCACCCAAACTCACTTCCTGCGTTTCCTCACTATTCCAGCCTGAAGGCCCCTGCCCATATTCACCGCACACTGTGATCATCACTGCCTTTGATATTTACTTATTTATCCTTTAAAGGCTCATCTCTCCCAAAAAGCTTTTGTGACTATCCCCAGCCCAAGCTGTTCCTTCATTGCTCCATCTCATAGCTGACACCTTTAGAATCCAATTTTGTGGCACCTTGCCTTTCCTCCTTTTGTTGCCTCCAAAAACAAACAATTCCTTCTGGACCAGAATAAAATTGAGTTCATTTGAAAACTATTTCAATTCATACAACAGAGTTTAGACAATATTAAGGGACCAATGAACATTTGTGGAATTTCCTACTTATCTGTTGCCTTCACCGTAAGCCCTCATAACCTAACTCATTCTTGTCACTTCAGTGTCGAGCTAGAGGTAGGAAGTATATCCAGAAACCAGCATGCTTCTCTCTCTTTCCCTTTTATCTGCTATTGGGCTGCATAGTCTCAGAGCCTGAGAGTGGGTGCATAGCAGGAATCTGAGCAAAACAAATAAACAAAATAAATGAATAAATGAAGAATGAATGAATGAATACCTTTCTGACCACCATTATTTTGGGAATAGGGGCATGGACAAAACCTTGCTTTCCTGCAACTTTCCTTCCTAGAAATACTGCCTCTTTCCTTGGTTGCCATGGTAATAGAAGAATGTAAATTGGGCTGGCAGTAGAATTTTCCAGGGTTCCATGGATGGAACTTCTTAAAGATATGGAAGAGCCACTATATGGATAGACTGAGAACAAATGCGAGAATAAGCCTATTGGATAAATCATTTCAGCCCTGGATCAGGGCATGACTGTTCTCCATTTTTCCTCTGTATCACCCATTTATGAGAATCTCAGGAACTGGCCTTCATACGTTTGGGTTCCTTTACATGCTATGGAACAACTCCAAATAAAATACATTGGTCCTTCATACTTCCCTGCCCACTGCCAATCTGGAATGTTCCCTTCAGCTTTTCTTTCTTAGTTTCCAATTTCTGAAACCTAGATGAAGATCCCCATCCCTAGTATGATATGTTCCTCATGCTTGGTCACTCACTGTTTGTCTAAATGCTCAGAGGATTTCCTGTGAAGCATTTTGCTTTTGACTGAGAGGATGGAATGAAAGAAAGAATAGAATAAAAAGGCCAGGCATAGCAGAGGCTCACGCCTGTAATCCTAGCACTTTGGGTGGTTGAGACAGGAGGATCACTTGAGGTCAGGAGTTTGAGACCAGCCTGAGCAAGAGAGAGAATCTATCTCTACTAAAAACAGAAAAATTAGCGGAGTGTGGTGGTGCACGTCTGTAGTCCCAGCTGGTTGGGAGGCTGAGGCAGGAGGATTGCTTGAGTCAGGAGTTTGAGGTTGCCCTGAGCTAGGCTGATGCCACCGCACTCTAGCCCAGGGAATAGAGCAAGACTCTGTCTAAAAACAAAGAAAGAAAGAAAAAGAAAGAAAGAAAGACAGAAAGACAGAAAGAAAGAAAGAAAGAAAGAAAGAAAGAAAGAAAGAAAGAAAGAAAGAAAGAAAGAAAGAAAGAAAGAAAAAGAAAGAAGAATAGAAGAAAAAGAAATGTTTAAGGAATTTCCAAAAAAGAGGAAAGAGGAACGGTTACAAATTTTATAGCACATTTGTTCTTGGTCTATTATCTACAAATTTAACAGTGATGAACACTATATAATAACAAAAGAAATACTTATAAGACATATTAACAAAGCAGGACATACTGTTGCATGCAGCAATAATTTATAATTAAAAGTATAAGTATTTATAATTAAAATATAAAGTAATGGGTATTAAGAGTGACAAAAAAGACAGAAAAATAATTTTTTTTGGTTTTAGTGTGGTAGAATGACCAGTGAGATTTTTTTCTGCAAATATTTAATTACTTTTACAATTTAAGTAAATAAATGTTTTCCCCTCTATTTTCCCCAGTTTTCTACAATGTGTTCTTGGTGTGTGGTGGGGAAGAGGGGAGGGGAGGAAGGAAAACATGTGGACCTAATATCTCAGCTCTACTACTTATCTTATCTTGGCAAGATTTTATCATCTTTAGTATCGGTTTCACAATCTTTAAAATGATGATGAGTAATATTGATCTAGGGTTGCAATGCAAAAGCCTACTTTTCTTAATTTAAATAAATTATGTACATCAAGTGTTTGTTTACTAAACCCTTAAAGCTATTCTTTACTTCCCTAAATAACATATCTGCTTCCATTCTCGGTACACATGAGTACTCATTCTACCACCACCACCACCCCCTATTTTAATAGAGAAAAATTTTTCTGCTTCAAGCATGTCATCAGGGCAAATATTTTGAATTCTGATGACTTATATTTGGCTTCTGTGTTGGGGAGAGGATGTAAAACAGTTGAGATATGATGAACTGGAGCACGTATCTTTGTTCATCTCCAGATGGTAATTGCCAAGCTAGAATGTTGGCTCAGAGGGGCCAAATCTTCCAATTCCTTAGGAGAACCTGAAAAATCTGGATTTAAAACCAAAAAACCTCAAATTACAATTAATAACCAACCTGTCTAATTCTTAGAAAAACACATCTTTGGGATAAATCCAGTCCTTGGACCTTGACTATGAGAACTCTGAGTTTCATGAGATGTAAGGATTCTTTCAATTCTGTGATTAGTTAGAATTTAATTAGTTACTAAGTCCTCAAGTCCTTGAGGTCTAGTAGAAGGGCAGGAGCATCAAACATAGCTGTTCTTGTTATCCAGCATCCATTCACTCTCCTTTTGTGAAAATTTCAGATTTTGTTTGAGGAGGGTCATCTTTCCTCCAGTCTCAGTCCATATGTAGCATTGGTGTTCAGTCCACCTGTAGCTCGAATGATGGCTTAAGAGAATCAAATGCTGTATTCACATGACGTGATTGTTAGAAGGTAGATGTGCTGACCAAGTGAAGCCAATCAGAGTTGAAGAGACTAAATTCTGGTACTGCTTTTTTAAGCCATCAGGAAACCAGACTCACTCCTTTTACAAAAGTCTGGGAGAGAAATAATGGATCCTCATCACATATTGGTGCCCCTATATCCAGCATTGTCTGAAGCTAGTAACTCTGCACTTTCTAACATGGGAGCCATTAAATTTTTCTAATCTAAGCTAATTTGCTTCCGGGTTTCTGTCAATGGCAACCAAAAGTCCAAGCTGCTACACAGAGGGAATTGGGGTGGAATGGGAGAAGCTCCTTAGTTCTGAATTTCCTCATTGCTTCCATCCCCCCAAAACAACCAAACAAAAAGCCATTAATAACAGCACTGTGTCGGCACTGTCTCTAAGATGTCGTCTGTCTTTACTGAAGCGTGGCTAGGCATAGCGTCACCATGTCCCAGCACCATTTCCAGATGTTGCTCTTTTGAGTAAACATCATCAGTACCTTCTCTTTTTACAGAGGAAAAGGGAATGTTATTTTTCTTACATCCCTGTTGCCATATTCCCCTGCGGAACCATTTCAATTTAGTGAAGTAGAAAGGGACCCAGCGGTTTGCGTCTACTGTTACGGATGTGGTGCTTGAAATGCCAGAGTCAATGACATGAGACGCAGGGCTTCATTACTTCTCAGCTCACCCAGACACAAGCTTCCCAGGACCCAGAGATAGTTTGCTGCCAGAAAGATACATTTGAATTTCAATGTGTCAAGTCTCCCTTCCTGTACTTTCCATGTTGCAGGCTGCAAATGGCTTTTAAAAATCTTTTGAACATCCCAGTGACTCAGCTCTCTGCCTTTTGCCACTGTCGAATACTAAATGGGATATATTTATTTCCAATTTGTTATAATAAATAAAGAAATATACAGCCTAAGGAAGAGCATGAGTCTGCAATCACAAAGCATCGGATACATGAGAACCTTTCATCAAGACCATTCACCCTTTGGATGAGTCAACACAGAGAAGCTGAGGAGCACAGCATCTGGACTGTCAAGGCCAGGCCTGGGTCTCTGCTCCATTCTTTCCTACATAAGTGAATTTGGTGAAACTACTGAACCTTTTTCCAGCCTTAGTGTCCTCATAAAATAGGAGGAATGATGATGACTCCTTTTACAAAAGTGTGATCTATATATTTCATTAAGTTGTTAACCACAGTCATTTGCAATGAAGAATTAAGACTGAGGAAAAATTTACTCATTCATTCAACAAGTATTTAAGATGTGCTATAACAACTTAAAAAAAAGAAAAGAATAAAAAACTAAGATGCGCCATCTGGAGTCAGAATGCCCGTATTCAAATTCTTGCCCTAATGTTTCATAATTTTATGATCTAGGCCTCAATTTCTTGTCCTCCCTTTTCTTATCTATAAAAGGATATACCCCAGCATGTGATAGGGAGGATTTTATGAGATTAAATACAGTAAGTCTTCTGGACAGTAGCAGTCACATTGTAAGTACCTAACAAGTATTAGCTGTTCTTGCTCTTACCGGTATTGTAGTTTTGTAGCTGCTGCACTCTGCAATATCTGTAGACACAGTGCTGCACAGAAGACATTAGAATGCGGCTGCTTTGAGTCTGGGAAGCTTGAGTCCGGGTGAGCTGAGAAGTAATGAGTTGAGGTTCTGAATTTGTTTTGGACAACCTGGCGTTTCCACTTTACCTCTGGGACTCTGTGCATATCACTTCGCCTCACTATGTCTTGGTTTTCTCGAGACTAAAACTGGAATATTAATAGAATAAAATTTACAGGGCAGATATGAAGATTATAAAAAGTTATTCCATGTAAAGTACCTACTCAATTATTCTTACTATTATTAATAGGAATGTTTTTTTCAAGGTCATATAGTAAATCAGAGGCATAAATGAGGAGTTTGTTCATATCACTGCATAAAATGCTGTTGACCAGCTGGGCTTCAAATTCATGTCTGACTCCGAAATCCATATTCTTGCCATCACACCTTAATGCCTCCCTTTTTAAGAAGATGAACATCAGAGCAAAGCCAAAGGCAATTTTAGATTTATTTTACTGTCATTTCAAACATTTCATTGTAGGGTGCCATATCGCTTTTGAAATGTATATACTTTTAAAAAGAAACCAAAAAAAATAACTATGATAACCACCAACTGCTTGCAAAGTAAATTGTGCTAACCCCTCTGCTCCCCATTTGCAAACATATTTGGATTACATCTGGAACAAAATCATTAGTGGCAGGAAGACAGATGTTCTTCAAAGTTCGGGTGTGCATGTAGACATCGAATATTGATGTAGATGTTATTTACTCATTTGCTTCTTTACTCTTTTCCAAAAAGATGGATGTTGAACTTTTTCAAGATTTATTTCTTCTTTCTTTGGTTCCCAAGGTGACAAATCAAAGTTCACCCCAGGAACCTGCAAAATATATCATGGTGGGAGAAATCCATCAGACATGGAATAATATTAATAACTAGCATTGTGCAGCTGTCAATCAGCACAGAGTCTTTTCTCAGAAGTAATTTAAGGATCTTCTTCAAACCAAAGCAGTATGTATATGGAAACAAAAGTATAATGCATACTGCTATTAATAGATAGGTTAATATAGCAAATTTCACTCTAAATTTTACTTTTAAATATTATTCATTGAAGTAAAATAAAAATTACACCAGATTTATTTTGAAGGCATATACTTAAGGGAAGGAATGCATGCATTAATAATATGATCACCTATGATCTAAAAGGCATGTAATGTGCTATGCCTAATACCAATAGGAAATTTGGTGAGGGTGGGAGTGGAATGATATGAGGCAATGTCCTTGAGCTATACCTATTTAGATTGCTATAAAATCTCCACATTTATTTAATGGAATATATTGGAATTTGTTTCATCCTGAGATATTTAACTACACAAAGTGAAAAAGATTGTCTTTTCAACAGGAACATAATATTGTAGTTATAATGCTTGGTAGAGCCCATTTTCAGAATACTATATGAATTTCCTTGTAGATACTAATCAATGAATGAGATCTCTGTGTCTTCTCTGCTTTTACAGAGAGGAACTAAATTGAAACTTATATAACAAAATGCTTTGGAATCCAGGGAGGAAAGAAAATGGATAATGATCAGTAAAATAGCTGTTATAGACTAAATGTGTCTCTCCAAAATGTACATATTGAAATGCTAACCCTCATGTGATACTATTAGGAGGCAGGGTCTCTGGGAGGTAATTAGCTTATAAGGGTGGAGACCTCATGAATATGTAGGGTTTGGCAGTTTGAAATGTCTTCTTGGTGCATTCATGGCTGAAGAATGACCAGACACACCAAAGTAAGGCAAGCATGAAAATGAGGTTTATTGAGGAGAGAAAGATAGGATTATAGAGCAAGAACAAGATATAGGTTTACAGACTGAGATCTATATAAGCCACAGATGATGACCGGATCCACTGTCGTGGCAGAGAGAGAGAGAGAGAGAGAGAGAGAGAGAGCGAGAGAAGGACTTTGTCGTGGTCTGGGTCTTGTTTTATAGTGTCCGGATAGGGACCTCTCCTCCTGGCTCAGACGTCACCACGAAAAAACTTTGATCGGACAGTTGGGAGTTATTAATGTATGACCTGAGTCTTATTGTGCATGTGGATTTCCCATGAGCCTCTCTGAAAGCTCATTGGTGGAGGGGTGAACCATAATGGCACCCACTTTCATCCCTAGGAGACCTGAATTTTCTAGCTATCTACCTAACAAATGGAATTGGTTTCCTTATGAAGAGATCCCAGAGAGCTCTCTTGCTCTTTTTCTGCTATGTGAGAACACGGAGGGAAGATAGCTGTCTGGACATAAGAAAAAGGACCTTCACCAGACACCAAATCTGCCAGTACCTTCATCTTGAAATTCGCAGCCTCCAGAACTGGGAGAAAAAAAAAAAAATGTTTGTTGTTTGAGCCACTTAGTTTATGGTATTCTATTATAGTAGCCAGAACTGACTAAGATAGAAGAATTTGTTTTTACTTTTTCTATTATATATTATGTTTCCTTTGCACATATTTTCATTCTGTCAGTCAATATGGAATATACTTTCCACTCATTTCTGCATACCTATTAATAATATATTAAAGTCTCAGTTTAAACTTCACTCCATACATAAAGCTTTCTCCAAATCTGTCATCGACATTAGACCTTCCTTCATCTTTGCTCCCAAAGCACTTTGCTCTCAAAGCATTTTGTCTATTTTTATATTTTAAGATTTAGTAAATCTTATATGGATCCTTGTTCACATGTTTATCTTCCACAATCATTTGTAACATCCTCAAGAAAATAGACGCACCTCTTGTATTCTCCTGGATAGAGCTGGAACGCATTCTACTAAGTGAAGTATCCCAAGAATGGAAAAACAAGCACCACATGTACTCACCATCAAATTGGTATTAACTGTTCAACACATAAGTGCACATATAAGAATAACATCTATTGGATGTCGGGGAGGGGAGAGAGGGGGAGGAGGGGACGGGTATATGCATACACAAAGAGTGCCATGCGCACTATCCAAGGGACGGACGCACTTAAAACTCGGACTTGGAGGGCCGAGGGGGGGGGTAAGGGCAACATACGTAACCTAAACATCTGTACCCCCATAATATCCTGAAATTAAAAAATAAAAAAAAAATTAAAAATAAATAAATAAATAAATGAAAAAGAAAACAGACCATGATTCATTCATTTTGCTCAACATGGCACTGGTCACATAGTAGACATTCAACAAAACTCCACTGAGACAAAGAATACATGTTTTTAATTTTCTTTACATTAAGTCTCTAATATCATCTAGCCCAGTGCCTAACACATAATGGGAGCTAAGTGAATGTTGGGGTAAATATTGATATTTGATTAAAATCAATTTCCTTTGTTTCACAAAACTGATGGTTAGAATAAACCTGTTTTGTTTTGTTTTGTTTTTAGTTTATCATGATGCAGTTTACAAAATTAGCCATTTTGGATTTTTTATCATTGACCTTCTCGTTACTTCCAAGACGTTTTTTGTCCTATAGAAAGATTTGTTACTGGGGGAAAATAATACCCCAGTGTGTCTAATTGTGTAATAAATGAGGACCTAACATGGTCTTTCTCACTACCACTCTAGAGCCAAGAGTTTTCTCTTTGAACACAAAACACAAAATAATTGTATTAACTGGGGACTTTTTGTGGTAAGATTTTTTTTTAAAAGAAATGTTAATTTGCTATTAAATCTCTTATTGAAAGACTAATAGCTTAATGAACGCATTACACATGTGCAAATTAGTTTTTTTTTTTTTTTTGAATGCATTACTTAGTTTCAGATTGAAAGGGGGTGATACATCATCGTCATCTCTGCGGGAATTAATGAAGCATTAGGCCATCTCCTGTCAGGGAGGACAGACTTATGAACGATTCGCTGAATTGCACATGCGAACCTTGTCCTGTTCTCTCTTTCCACCCGCGACATACATCTTTTCTGGGCTTCTTGCTTCTGCAGCCTGAGATTTGGTACTTGAAATACAAATGCGAGCTCACCATCAGTTTGGAAGTGAAAAGTAGTCTATTGCAAGTGACAAATGTTGTTTACCATTACTAGAAAAGAGGGTGGAACAATGAGTGCATATATTAACATCACAGGGGATGGGTTTGGTAGTCATTCAATTGCCATCTTGCCCTGTGAAGACACATAACCTCTCTCCATTTCCCTCAATCACCCGCTCACTCTCAGACATCTGCATTAAAATAAAGAGCCCAAGGCAAGGCAGGCTATCTTAACTATAATAAGTGGCAAGGTGTTCTCAATTCAACAGCTTTTGTCACCAGCTTTCAATCTCT
>RJWJ010044119.1:0-12292 GCA_004363605.1 Indri indri | reverse complement strand
CAGCAGGGAGGCCCGGAGCAATGCTGATGGTGAATAGCCCTGTCTCATAGGTGCTGCCTCTCGGTGGCTTAAAACTGCCAGACAGGATCACGTATACATGATCTGAGATCCTGTAAAGTCTGGCCCTACTTAAAAATCTGTTATCTGTCAGCCAGCATGGTGACTCATGCCTGTAATCCTAGCACCCTGGGAGGCCAAGACAGGAGGATCGCTTGAGGTCACCAGTTCGAGACCAGCCTCAGCAAGAGTGAGATCTCATCTCTACTAAAAATAGAAAATTAGATGGACAACTAAAAATAGAAAAAAATTAGCTGGGCATGGTGGCACACGCCTGTAGTCCCTGCTACTCAGGAGACCGAGGCAGAAGGATTGCTTGAACCCAGGAGTTTGAGGTTGCTGTGAGCTAGGCTGATGCTACGGCACTCTAGCCCAGGCAACAGAGCGAGGCTCTGTCTCAAAAAAAAAAGAAAAGAGAGAAGAAAAGAAAGAAAGAAAAAATCTGTATCTGTCAAGAAAACCCTGACTGCCTAAAGATCTCTCTCTGTCACACCCCATTGCCTGGACAACTGCCACTGCAGTTCTGTTGGGCTTTAATCTTGATGACCTTTCTTCATTCTCTGCCCCACATTACCTGTGATTGATACAGGTGCGGCAGCACTGGCAAGCTACATGGTCGCCTTTTCAATTTCCTCTTCCTGGGCGCAAACATAGTCTATATTTCCCAATCTCCCTTGAGTTAGGGTATAGTCATGTAACTGGGTTTTGACCAGTGGAATATGGGAGGAAGTGACATATGCCATCTCCAGGCATGGCCATAAAATGCTCCTGTGTCCTGCTCCATGTCCTGCCCCACGCTCTCTTTGCTTATCAGCCAACCGAATGCAGAGGGTCTTAGGGAACACTCCAGGATGGAAGAAGCCTGTATCCATTTCCGTGACAGTCCACTGAAAACATCCAATTCTCAGACTGTGTCTTGTGGGGGAAGTAAACCTTTATTGTAGTAAGCCACTAGGAGCTGGGGGTTGTTTGTTCCAGCAGCTAGGATTACCCTGACTACTATAGGTCTAAAGAGCTTCTATGATAGCTTCCAACATAGCAGGAAATGTTGGGGATGGTAAATTTAAGCAGATCTCCATAAAAATGTAAAGGTTCCACAGTATCTCAAGGTAAGCCAGTGAAGCTGGACAGAGATCACACAGCTACACGGATGGCATGCCAGCATTTGAATGGCGGTCCCTCTGGTCCCAAAGCCTGTGCCTGTCTCACTTCTCCCCCTTACCCCAAACAAAGAGGTGTTTAGATGTTTCGCGTGATGATCATGATGATGATAGACTCTGGCCCCTGTGTAATTTATTCTCTGGCACATCTGTGTATATGACTGCAGAACTTTTATCACTTCCCACAAGCCAGTGAGGTTGCCTATAATGACACCCTGTAATCCTCATTTTTATGTAAACATCGTACCCGAGAGCTCAAAGAAGGGTAGTTAAAGTTATCATTTTCTCCAGCCTGCAACCTAAATGTTTACCAGTCTGGTGAAAGACTTGTGGGACGATGACATAAACGCATAGGTCTTCTGTCTCCATCCTCTCATTCCTTCCTATCTCAACCGCCTGGTCAGCGGCTCTGTGCTTCTCTTACCTGAAAAATTGCATCCGCTTCCTCCCTGCAATGTTGAAAGAGCAAGTGATCGAACCTCCTTCTATTTCCTACCTTCCCTTTCTATGAAATGGGTATGATATCTACTTCATACAACTGTTGAGAGATTTCAGTAAGACAGGCAGCAAACTGGTGGCACTTAGCATGCTAGTCATGCTTATGGATGGCCCCCTTCCCGCCCCCAACAATCCTTATTGTCATTCCCAAACATCACATGATTCTTGGTATTTTGTAAATACATTTCCCAGTCTTTTATTACATTGTGTTTTATACCTGGTTATCTGTGTCAGCTTTGGATATCTTTGACCTTAAACTCCAAAGAAGCAGAAAACCTGTGGTTGCCAAATATTTATTGGTCCTATGTACCATGCTATTCATTATCTTCCAGTCACAAGTAGGAACTCATTGAGCTCTTCTTATAAGCTTTACACAAAGTGCAAAGAGGCTCCTGGAATAAGATTCTATTTCTGCCCATAAGGACCATCAGAGAGATGACTTTATAAGGCATAGCATCCCCTTCTTCTCTTCCTCCTCCTTCTCCTCCTTCTTTTTAGAGATGGGTCATGCAGGCTGCAGTGCACTGGTGAGATCATAGCTCACAGCAGCCTCAAACTCCTGGATTCAAGCGATCCTCCCACCTCAGCCTTCTGAGTAGCTGGGACTACAGGCTCACACCGCCGTGTCTCCTGTGGCATGATTTTTAGTGGTGGCTCGGTATCTATTGCATGAGGGGATCATAATTTTTTAAAAGTGATTCCCTAATGTTGTACAATTTATTTATTCACAAATTTTCACCATTATTAGCAATAAGTCTTTGTATGTATCCTGTTCATATTCCCGATTATTTTCTTAGGACTCACAAGGAGAATTTTGGATCACAGGAAGAGCACATTGTCAAGGCTTTTGTCATCCATTGCCAAATTTCCTTTTAGAAAGTTGTGCAAATCCACAACCCCACCAGCAGTGTATAAGAATGCTATAATAAAGGCTTTCGGCCAAGATGACGATTATGACAAAAAAAAAATAATCAAGAAGGTAAGTGTTTGCTAAAGGCTAGCCCCACGCCAGCTGCGTATGTTTGTTGAACTCTGTCACCATGTTCCTTGGACCAAACACTGAAGGTCCTTTAGACTCTTAGCTGATTCAGTACCTCTTTCAACACCCTAAAACTTTGACCCAAGTCTTATCTGAAAGAAAGGGGGTTTCTGGTAAATACAGTTTCCAGTTTGGAAACTCAACCCAAATGCTTCCATCCGTCATCTCGGTGTAGACCACCTCTATGGTTTTAACGATGGGCAATTGGTCAAAAAGGGATGCCGGCTGACTTGGACCTGAGAACTTTAACGCTCATAAGATATAAAAGAGATGATTTGGGGTGAAAAAGTCATGTTCTGAGGTACAAAGGAAAAACCGATAACAACCCAAGAGTTTAGAGTTTCGTTCTGACCTGCTCTGATAATATCACTGTGGTGATGGTCTCCATAAACAATTGCAAAATAGCGAGATGAAAAGGAACAAGCCAGTTCCACCCAGGCGATCTGGAGTTATTTTAGGGATTGAGGCAATGTCATCTGGGGTAAATATGGAATGCAAAATCTGTTCTTTTAATAATCATCCCCTTCTTTTGTGAGGCTGAACAAAGGCCTGGCAAATCAGTCATTTGTGCTGAAAAAAGGACCAACCCAGGGCTTTCAGGGCTGAGGAGAAAGTGCAGCCAAAAGAATGGAAATAGTGGTTAATAACAGATGCTGGGATTATTCTTCTCACACCCTTGGCCTCTGAGGCTCTGCTCGGCCCGGAGTGGAGGCCAAGGGGGTGGAACAAGGGTGATGTTCTCGGGAAGGGTTGGCCTGGTGGAGAGGCCGGGATGGGCACCCCAGGGACCTGAGCTTGGTTGTCTGCTCCTGACCTCGATTCTTGGGCCAGAGGCGGTGGAGGGAAGCATCTTCAAGGCCACATTCTGTCTCTGGGGCATCACCATCTGCTGCAGATGACATTTGCCACTCCTATCCTCATGCTATTCTCTTTGAACTCCTGACTCAGCGAGCCCCAGTCCAAAAAGCAGAACTAGCTATTTTTTGCATCAAGAAAAAAATTTCAGGCAAGACAGTTGCTGAATTCTTTGCTGACCCTGAAACGCTTCCTTTTGCACTTAACCCCTTGTTCTTCCCTCATTCTCATTGCCCCTTTCTCTTCTAAACTGCCAAATTGCCAGTGTCACCATCGTCTCTGGTGAAGATCCACAGGGAAGGGGTTGTACCGCAGCCATGGAGGCTGCCACAGTGCCTGGGACACAGAAGCTTCTCCATAAATGTCAGCTTATAGGAAATGAATTCAAAATCCCACGCCTACCCTAAAACAGACATTTCTCCAGCAGGTCCGAGGCTGAGGCTATTTGTTCATTCATTCATTCAACAAATATTTATTGAGCACCTACTGGGAACCAGAACTTGTGGTAAGGACTGGGGCTACAAGGGTAAACAAGATCCCAGGGCCCTGTCCTTATGGACGGTGCATTCTTGTAGACCCTAATGTGAGTGGTGAGCACAACTTTCGTCTTGTCACAGAGACGTCTCTGACCTTCATACATAAAATCGCACTTCTCTCTTACCCTGTTTTATTTTTCTTCTGAGCTACTTATCACCACAGGGCATGTTATGTACTTTTTTTGTTTGTTGTTTATCTGTCAGTCTTCCCACACAAAAATGTGTCTTCTTTGAAGGTACTTTGTCTGTGGTATTCATTGCTGAATCCCCAGCACATATAACCCTGCCTAGCACACAGCAGGTGTGACTTGATCTGTTCAGGCAGCTATAGCAAATTACCATAGACTCAGTGGCTTATAAACAACAGAAATTTACTTTTCACAGTGCCGGAGGCTGCGAAGTCCAAGATCAAGGTGCTGGCGGGTTTGGTGTCTGGCGAGGACCCTACTCCTGGCTCGTAGATGGCGCCATCTCACTCTGTCCTCAAATGGTCTCTTTTATAAGCATACTGATCCCAATTCTGAGGGCTCCGCTCTCACGAACTAATCGCTTTCCCAAATCCCCACCTCCTAATACCATTACTTTGGGGGGTTAAGATTTTATTAACATGAATTTGGGGGGCACACACATTCAGACCGTAGCAAGGTGCTCAACGAATCTATATCAAACCGGATGAATCCCTTTCCGCCTACCTGCAACTGTCTGCAGCGCCTTCCCCAGGTTTCCCCACCTCGCTCCTTCCAAGCTTAGACACCGCCAGCATCTCGGCTAGCAGGGACTCCGGTCCAATTAGACTGGTGGGCCGTGAGACACGTTAGCATAAACAAATCAGGAAACTTCTCGAAACCAAGAGGTCTTGAAAACTCCGACTAAACTATAAAGATTACTAGTAATAAAATTTCCTAAAAATAATTACGATTTTTTAAAACAACCATAACAGTGACAGTTGTAATTCATTGAGCCTTTCCTGGGTGCTGAGCAGTGTGGGAGGCAATTTACAAATGCCCAATCCCGATAACAACCTGGAAAGGCAGCTATTATGATTCCCATTTTATAAATGAAAAAGTTGAGGCTCGAGGAAACGAACGATCTTGTGGGAGGTCCCGTGGCCACTAAGCGGTGAAGGCCCAGGATTTAAGCCCAGGTCTGCCTGCCTTCAAAGCCCGTGCTCCTCTGCCTCACAAAAGGATTGCGGGGGAAAGTTACGTGCACTGGGACACCCATCCCAGCATCGCTCTGAAGAAAATTGGAAATATCCTAAAAAATACAAAGACAGAGGGACAGTTATGTGAATTACAGTGAGTGTATAGTCAGCAGACTATTGCAGTTACTGAAAATGACATGAGAAGCTTTGCGCAGTGGCGGTATAGTAGCCAATGAGGTTTATTCGAGGTGTGATTATTGCTAATTATAAACTGTTCCTGATACTCCCCCATGACAACTTGCAATATAGTCAACATTGGCAATTTTTGACAGTCTTTACAGAGACTGAATATTTTTTTTAAAAAGATACAAAGAATTATAATGACAGAAAAGTACTTATGATGAAAAAGTACTTACGATGTAGGAAACAGAATGTATGCCCCTGGAGATTACAATTCATAAGTATGCATGGGAAGTATAAACATGCTTGTATGAAAGATGAAAAGGAAATATATAAATATGATCATAACTGTGTGGTGGGATTTGGAGGGATTTTTTTCCCCCTCTAGTTACTAATCTTTCTGTAAGGCAGTCAAATTACTTTTGCAATTTATGGATTAAAAAAAAATTTTTTAAGACACTCTTCTTAGAAGTCCTGTCCTGTAGCTTTGTACATAAAGCACATAAACCAGCAGGCATCGTTTTAAGTTGCTGACTAGCACCTGCTCCAACCCTGGCGACCCACCTGCTTCCAAGCTGTAGCCTTTCCTGTCCAAGCAAGCAAGTGGGCATTATTGTCACCCACTTCTATGTCCATCTGCTAATGCCACACTGTAGTCTGGAGCTGCTCTGTCCAATATGACAGCCACTGCCACAAGTGGATATTTAAATTTAAATGAATAATAAATAAATTATTCAGTTCCTTAGCTGCATTGTCTTATCTCAAATGCTCGATAGCCACATGCAGCTCGTGGCTACCATAGTGGACAGCACAGATATAAAATATTTCCATCATAGCAGAAAGTTCTATTAGGCAGCACTGATCTAGCCTCTAGGCTGAAGACAATTTTTAGAATGCTAGACAAAAGATACCAGACAAAAGATTCCCTAGTTACTTGGGGAATCCTGTCAAAGGATTGACTGGACAATGACTTTTTCATCCTGAGCTTTTACTCTCACATCTCATCTCTGCTCTCCAGAAATATCAAGGGTCAGGGAAGATTAAGCATAGCCCTCCCCACTAAAAAGTGGGTCTCCCAATTACAGCTATTTAAAAGTGTTTCACAGAGCGCAGACTGATCAGGCAGCGTGGAAGAGTGAGCAAAGTTAGGGGACTGTTTTTGATGATGAATGTTATCAACAAAAGCCACTTATGATGTCGACTGTGTGCCAAGCACTATATATTTTATCTCAGCTGATCTTTGCGACTCTCCATTATGTATTAAGATGAAGACATTGAAGTTCAAAGAACTAAAGAACTTGCCCAGCATCACGAGCCAGAATCTATACCTTCAGACACCAAAGTTCATGCTCTTTCTATTATACTAACATGCCTCATGGGGGATTCCAAATCTCGTAGGAGGATTCTGATTGGCCTGCTTGGGTAACAGTACTACCCTGGGAGCAGTCATGTTGGATGAAAAGATTGGCTACCGTGATCGGTCAGGCCAAGGTCATTGTCCACCACCGTACTGGGAGACAGTAACCAGTGATCTCATTAGAACCACCTAAGATCAGGGACAAACAGCTATGAAATAGAAAAAAGGACGGGACAGATGGAAACAACTGCTATTCATGGCTTTAACGTCATCAGTACAATTCCCATGGGTCCTACTCGTGCCGATCTCATTAGGTTTCCAAATTATCTCAAGGAGAGCAATAATAACAGTTACTACTACCTTTTATAGAGAACCTAGGTGCTGTGGCATGTGTTTTTCTTTTTTTTTAATGTGCATTACTGTTGATGTCCACACTTGTACCTCCATTGTTTTTCAATAATGTTGGGCTTGTTTTCTTGCTTTGGGTAGAAATAGCAGAACTTGTTTCCTGGACACTTGAACTTGACCTCCCTAGGTTCTCTGTGGCTGGTTTCCCAGAGCTGGCCCACCTCCTGCTTGTGCTCTAGACTAATTTAAGTCATCCACATATTGAACATCAGATCCTTTGCCCTGAAGCCTACGCTCTTTCTTTGAGAGTTAACCGAATCAGACATTCACACACAGGATTACTCACTAGGTTGGGCGCCACGGGGCCAATTCAAAAACAGAACTTAGTCGACACCGTCTAGCCTGGGGACTGGACGGTTGACCAGAGACTGACCCGGATGCCCTTCAGAGGGCCCTGGAGAGCTGAGAGGTCTGTGGTTCAATGGTCGGGGGAGAAGGAGGAATGTTCCCGAGCCATAGTTTCTCCTTGGATTGAATCCAGCCTACACAAGAGCCGCTTGGGGCCCATGTTGTCTAAGTAAACACTGATTCCTTGACGAGTTTCCAAAATCAGGAACAGAACAACTGTTTGGTTTGAACAAGCTGTGCTCTGTAAACCACCGCTTGCATATCACCAGGGCCCCGTGTAAATATTTTAGCTACAGATTGAGAGAACACAACTTTTTTTTGAAACCCCATCACTTCATTGCTAGACTTGTAATAAATTATGTGTTGTCTCCATTTGTTGTTAGACTTAAAATGAATTATGTGTTATTTCTATTTGTTGGGAGGTCCAATTCTCTAATTTGATTATAAGCTTCTCAGATGTGTCTGTACTGAGATTGTTGGGGTTTGGGGAAACTCGGTCAATAATGTGCCTCGTTTTCCTGCTTGCATTTGGCATGAAATGAAGGGAAGACAGGGGAATCGAGTAGGTGGGGCTGAAAATAATCATTTTGTGACCCATAAAGCTGATTATGGAGAAGCTGGCTTTAGGTGTATGACTAAGGAGCTTCTAGTTCCTCACCCTAGAATTAGGCAGGCTTAGGCCCCCAGTTCAAAGTGCTTAGTGCTGAGCTACCCTGCCCTGGACTGGGTAGACCTATGCCCCAGGGGCAGCACCTGCCCCTATAGGACTCAAGGCCCGGAGGAGCAGAAGCAAAGGTATGCTGCCTACGAGAAGAGTGGATTCCTTCTCCCAAACCCACCAATCAGAGAGCTACTCTTCCTCCCTTGGGAAACAGTAAGAGAAGGAATGAAGAGCAGCCAAGATGTTGCTGGACCCCCCGCCACATGGAAACTCGAAGCCAGAAAAAAGGAAATTTGCCTCCAATGGACACCTTGATGAAGAATGAAGCAAAGTGAGGGCCTGGTCAAGGACCCCCAGACACAGCCTCTTGGCAAAGAAGAAGACAAGTGCTTAACTTAGAATGCACAACTTGACTTTGGAGAGGAAGTTTGCCTTCAGGCACAGTCTCAACACTAGTAACCCTTAGACCACTTTAAAGGTAGGAAAACTGAGACTCGAGTATTTTTCCCGGTTCCAATCACACACTTGACATCATCTGCCTCTGCCTTCGACGCTCCATCCCCTTGCTCGAGGGTGGCAGACAAGACTTGTTACTAAGAGTGGGGCCTCAGGTGGAAATTAGCATCGTGAAATCCAAACCCGATCCTTTCTGCGTGTCCTCTCTTGGTTATGTGGCGGGACGGGCTTCTCTGGGCCGTGCACTCTCGCTAACGCCCATTCTCAACTCTGGAAGGAGATGGGAGGGCGGATCTTTTAACGTAACAATGCCCCAAAGATCCTGTGAACGTTAGTCAGAGAGAAACAGGACTCTTTAGCCTTGATTGCAAGGGGCTGTGACTGGATGGAAGCAGAGGCTGTGGTGGGGAGGGCAGAGGGGCACGAAAGGAAAGGAGGGGTGGAGCAGGAGAGAAGGCGCCCACGCGAGGCGCACAGGAACAGAGAAGATGTTTCCCACCGGCCGCCTGACTCTGAGGGTGTTCGTGATTGGATCCTGGAACAAAGCGGGGAGAGGACCCTTCCTTCGTGCCCTTCCAGGGAGTAAGGGCAAGGTTTCGTTTTGTTTTGTTTTGATAGCCTCAGTACCCTCAATCACTCTTGGTTTCTCTACTGTGTTCCTCTCTCCTTGGTAATTGCTGCCTTACTGCACTTGGGCTACTTTAACAGAACAGCATAGACTCGGTAGTATAAACAGCAGAAATTTAATCCTCGCAGTTCTGGAGGTTAGGAAGTCCAAGACGGGGTCGTTGTCTGGTGAGGACTTGCTTCCTGGTTCGTAGATGGTCCCTTCTCACTGTGTGCTGAAGGGGTGGGGGTCCTCTCGGGGGGCCTCTTTAATCAGGGCACTAATCCCATTCATGAGGGCCCCACCCACATGCCCTAATCACCTCTGAAGGACCCCACCTCCTAATACCATCGCTTCGGGGGTAAGGATTTCAACTTATGAATTTTAGGGGGACACAAACATTCAGACAACAGCAATGACCAGCCTTAGCTGTTCTTTCTCAGCAAGATCTTTTTCTCATATGCCTCCTTGTTTTTATTTTCACTGCTCCTGCTCAACTGTTGATTGAACTACTGGAAAAACCTCTTAGCTAGACCTCCTGCCTTTATCACCCTCCGCCTGCACCTGCTGTTGAGTTCCTACCAGAGTGCTCTTTCTGGGAAATAGATTTGATCTGCTCAAGGCCCTCTGCTACACAGAAGTCTTTGCTTGTTCCCCATTACCTATAAAATAAAGTCCAAAGAGCTAGGTGTGGTGGCTCACACCTGTAATCCTAGATCTCTGGGAGGCCAAGGGAGGAGATTGCTTGAAGCCAGGAGCTTGAGACCAGCCTGGGCAACATGGCAAGACCCCATGACTACAAAAAATCTTTAAAAATTAGCTGGGTGTGGTGGCACATGCCTATAGTCCCAGGTACTCAGGAGGCTGAGGCAGGAGAATCACGTGAGCCCAAGCTGATCACCAATGGCCAATGGCTTAATCAATCATGCATGCATAGCAAAGCCTCCATAAAAAACCAAGAGCACAGGGTTCGGAGAGCTTCCGGATACCTGAACACATGGAGGTTCCTGGAGGGTGGCACACCCAGGGAGGGCACGGATGCCCTTTCCCACAAGCCTCAGCCTATGCATCTCTTCATCTTCATTATTACATAAATTGGTAAACATGTTTCCCTGAGTTCTGCGAACCGCTCCAGCAAATTAATCTAACCCAAAGAGAAGGTTGCGGGAGCCCCAACTTGAAGCCAGTCCATCAGAAATTCTGGAGGCCCAGACTTGTGACTGGTGTCTAAGGGTGGGGGAGAGCAGTCTTGGGGCCTGAGCCCTCGACCCATGGATCTGACACTATCTCCAGGTAGATGGTGTCGGAATTGAATTACGAGGCACCCAGTTGGTGTCCACTGCAGAATTTATTGCTTGCTTGCTGGCCAGAGCAATCACCACATATTTTGGGGTCACAGAAGTCATCTTCTGTGTTGATTGTCGTGATGGTGTAAGAGCAGAAGAAAGACACAGTTTGAATTTTTTCCAAACAGGAGTGTATCAGTGAGATTCTCCTGGCTTACACAACTGTAAGTCTAGAATGCAAGCCACGTGTGTAATTTACAATTTTCTAGACCACATTAATGAATGGAAAAAAAAACCAGGTGAAATCGATGTTAATAACAATTTTACTTAAACCAATATATCCAAGATATTATCATTTCAACATGTAATCAATATAAAGACAGTATTAAGATAGATTACATTCTTTCTTTTTTTCATTCTAAGTCTTCAAAATCTGCTATGAATTTTACGCTTACCACGTATCTCAATTTGGCCTCGCTACATTTCAGGTGCTCAGTAGCCACATGTGACTAGTGGCCACCACGGTGGACAGCACAGGGCTACAGGTTGGAAAGTCATGACTCTGGAGACACTATTTTCTGGGATTTTCTCTATCTTACTTTACATGTTGTCTAGTCCTCAGGTGTCTTCTTCATGGCCACAAGAGGACTTTCCACAGAAACCGGAACAATGGGCTCCCAGTTTACATCCAACAGGACTGGGAACCTGGCAAGCTCCTCTGTGTCCCACTGGCCCAGGTTGGCCCAGACTTGCCATCCCCGAACTGAACATGGGCAGAAAGGGTGGGATTACTGCGATGGGGTAGACCCATCAGAGGCCTAGAGGCGGCATCAGTTCCCCAAGCCTCTCAGCCATTACTCTGGGAGGAGAGACGGGTGTTGGGGTGCCAAGCCCAAAGTCATCTACATCAGGGAAGGTTCTAGCACACAGGAATTCCATCCAGCCTGCATCGCCACCGTTCACAGGACAAGAGAGCACAACTCCTCAGTGGGGCATCTTCGATGAACTTTGTCACGAAGGAGCAAGAAGCTCATTTGCATAATCCATTTTCAGGCAGCCAGCACGAAGTTGGGCTGTCAACAGTAATCCATGAGACTTTCTTAGGGAAACAAAACCCCGAAATGCTGATCTTTTGGCACAGTGTAGACGAAACAGCCCTGCCCTGGCTTCCATACCTGATCTACTCACCACTTATTAGTTGTGGGACCTTGGGTAGAGCACATAGCTGTCCAGGTTGTGTTTTCTGTTTGTAAAATATGGAATTATATTACAACAGGATCGGTCACCCATTGTTCTTCTTTTTAAGGAAGAATTTACAAGGAAGCCCAACATATCAAACAGATAAAAGCGAGCTTCCCTGCTTGTGGTGAGGACAGGGACCTGGCCTTTCCCTCAATAGGGCCACTGAGTCATTCTCTCATTTAGCAAACAAATTGCATTTATAGTAAGTCCAGCTGCGTTCTAAGTGCTTTACATTAATTAATTTACTTAATACTTCATTTAAATCTACTTAATAACCCTATGAAGTAGGCATTATTATGATCTGTAATTTATGTGGGGGCAGTTGCGGCCCAGAGGGGCTGAGTAACTTGCCAAAAGTCACACAGCTAGTAAGTCCCAGAGCCAAGATTCGAACCCAGACAGTCAGCTCCAGGATCCACATTTCTAACCCCTCAAAATCCTGTGACTCCACAGACCAG
>RJWJ010044118.1:0-12299 GCA_004363605.1 Indri indri | reverse complement strand
AGGAAAAAAAAGTTTAGCGTGTTAACTAACCAAACACATGGGGCTTGGAAGAAGGCTAGGGAACAGCTAGGCTATTCTTGGTATCCAAAACCCGACTGCTTAGGAACTTTTCATTCCAGTTTGAATGCATGGTACTCAGAGTTCTACACTTCTCTAGATGTCCTTTGTCTCAGAGAGCGTTAATAGGAACAAATGGTGTCGCAAAGGAAGTCAAATTATTGTGTTCGATGATCAAATCGTAGTGCAAGGAAGATAACTTAGAAGAATAGATACCTTAAAGGATTCAGAAGGTGATTATGAAAACTAAATTCGTTCCAAGAAATACCCATGCTACTTTAGGTATTGATAAATATGGATTATGCTGAAGAAATAGTATAATAGAAAATATTAAAGATGGAGGTTGGTTATACTAGGGGCATTGCTAGGCATTTTAGAAGAAGAATGTGGATTATAAACTTGAGGTTATTGTTTTTGGAGACAGAGTCTTGCTCTGTTGCCTGGGCTGGAGTGCCATGGCATCAGCCTAGCTCACAGCAACCTCAAACTCCTGGGCTCAAGCGATCCTCCTGCCTCAGCCTCCCGAGTAGCTGGGACTACAGGCATGTGCCACCATGTCCAGCTAATTTTTTCTATATATTTTAGTTGTCCGATTAATTTCTTTCTATTTTTGGTAGAGACGGGGTCTCGCTCTTGCTCAGGCTGGTCTCGAACTCCTGACCTCGAGTGATCCTCCCGCCTTGGCCTCCCAAAGTGCTGGGACTACAGGCGTGAGCCACCGCGCCTGGCCTGTGCTGTAATACTTAAACTCTATCGTTATGTAATTATTTGATTATGCAGTCGCAGCAATGGGGAGAACAGCCTGAACCAGTATTTACGAGGAGGGACTGTGACCTGAACTTCAGAATTAGCTCTCCTGGAGAATTTAGATGATTCTTTTTCATTTCCTTGGAAAAATGAATAGCTATGTAGGGTAGGCTGAGAAACGGCTCCCCAAGGATGTCCACGTTCTAACGCCTCAAACCTGTGAATGTTCATCTGTGAGACAAAAGGAATTTCTTGGACATGATTAAATTAAGGGTTTTGAGATTGGGGCCAGTGGGCCCAATGGAATCACAAGGGTCTTCATATGAGGGAGGCAGGAGAGTGGGCGTAAGAAATCACGACAGAAGCAGAAAGAAAAAGAGAGAGAGACAGAGAGAGATGTTGGAAGATGCTAAACTGCTTTGAGGATGGAGGATGGGGCCACGAGCCAGGGAATGTGGGTGGCTCTAGAAGCCAGAAAATGTGTGAAGATGGACTTCCTCGTTGATTTTAGCCTGTAAGGCACATTTCAGACTTTTAACCACAGAATCGTGAGATAATAAATCTCCATTGTTCTGAGCCGTGACGTTTGTAGTGACTGGGTGCACCAGCAACAGAAACCAAATACACTCACGGCTACCCCAGGAAAAACTCTACGTTCTGAAACATCTACTCTTCCCCCAAATATGCCTGGGTGAACAATCCTAAGGGTGGAGAATAATTTTACGTATTACAACTTGGTAGCTGGAGAAAAGCCGTGGTGAGTGCAGGTGATCCGGACCTTCCAACACCCGAAGAAAGCTTTGAAATTTCAGGTTTCTGTGAGGTCCCCGGTGGGTCCCAGGAGACAGCTTCCTTCAAGGGAGTCGCTGACTTATAAAGATAGAAATTGGTTAGAATTGGCTAACTTCCTATCGGGAATACTCCTAAACTGTTCGGTTTCAGGTCTGTTTCCTCTTTCTGCTCCAGGATTGCCTCAAGAAGAGGCATCCGTGAGATAGGATTGAGGCGTTTGCTGTTCTGAATTATTTCGTGTCTCCTTTCCTTGGTCCCACTTTTCTACAAAGTTCAGTATGATTTCTCTCTAGGGTAGAGGAGGGGGCTGTTAACACCAGCGTCTCTTAGGTGGAGCAATGGGGAGGGTCTGTGCACAAAAAAACTGGCCGTGGATGGACGGCTCTCGGTGAGGATCATCCTCTCTAGATTTCAGTCTAAGTTTGCGGTACGTTCAGAGGCACCGGGTTGTAGGTCAAGTTCTGGGGAGTCAGCTCTGAGCCAGGGACTTGTGTGCAGGAAATTCGTTGGGGAGTCTTTGAGGGACAACACCTGTTTGGGAAGCGGGACTGTACAGGAGAAGTTTAACTGAGATAAAATTGCAACGAAGCCTTCAGCGGGTCCCACATGGGGCTCTGAAGCATGAAAAGTCCTTTGGAGACACCCTGAATTGGAGTGAGGGGACTAGGTGTTTGTGTCCCCGCATTGACCCGTCACTGGAGGTGAGGGTGCCCCAGGGAGGTTGCTTAATTTGGGGTGATGCAGGTGACACTGTGGGGAACTGAGCTACGAACCGTGGGCAGCTGGCACATCCAGGCAGCCGGGGACGTGAGAGCTTCAGGCTGGAAGTGGGGAGCTGGGAGGGTCGGGGGGTGTTGACATACACCCGGGAACGCATGCAGCAAAAGGAAAAGCAGACATGTGAAACCAGCACCAAACAGAGCTCCCAAGCGGATTCCAGAAAGATAGATTTAGAGGTTCTCTGCCGTCGGCTTAGCAGGAGCTACTTGCTTAATGACTTAGTTCTACTCGCCAGTGATAACCTTTTCCATTGCTTCTAAAGCCCCACGATGGGGAAAAACAGAGAATCAGAATAGTTGAAAGGATTATAAATTAGAATAGAAATTAGAATATTCTAATTAGAAATTAGAATAGCAGAAAGTCAAAGATGAGCCTTATTTTAAATCTCACATTTCAACCTGATTGAAAAACATTTTCACATGCTTTGTTATGTTTACCCTCTTTAAACATTTTCATCTCTGCCTTCTTTTTCTGTCTACCCTGATGGCAATAGTATCAAGGCAAAATAATTGTGCAAATCTGGGTGGCAGAAAAGAAAATAAAAACAATGAAAAGAGTTGGATTCGGTGTGACATATGTTCATGGAACTTCTACTGGGTTCGGACCAAATATATATCATAATCAACTATTTATCTTAGGTGATATAAAATCCATAGATTAAGTAATCTACTTTTTAGATAAGAATAGGTGTCAGGATTGGACTAATGGTGAATTCTGTTAATAAAAAGGAGTCTTTTCTTTGGAAGTTTTTTATCGCAAGTTATTCTCAGTTTGTTGCTGTTAAGTTGGTAAAAAAATGTATTTTCCTCCATAATTTAAGAAACATTGTGAGAGCTACCGAAGGCAGAGTCTAGCTTAATTATAAAAAGATATCCTTCTTTTTACATGTGTTTTCAGCCCTTGTAACCTCAGTTGATATTCTTTCTTTTTTTTTCGTGTCTCACTTGTATATTTTATAAATATCCATCCCACCTACTGTATCTTTATTATTAATTCATTTAACTTCTGTTATAAGGAGATCAAGCATTTATTCCCTTTTGAACATTGACTTCCCTACAAGCTTAGAAATATTTGACTGGCAGCTACCCCCACAGAGCCTGTGTAAACATGAGTTTATGGGCTGCTGTGCAGGCACCTTTGGTAATTTACTTTCTGGTTATTGGGATTTATTTATTTTTTGATGGACTGGTAAATGATGAGGCCATGAGCCTTGCCAGGTTTTCAGGTATCAACTCAAAAAGCCCCCCTGGAAAAACTGCGGCTGGCACCGCAACACAGAGAATGACCAATGATGCATCATCTATTTTTAATAGATATATGTTTTAATAAACATTCTCCTCCTAAAGCAATGGGTTTTAAAATAGGCTTTTGCCTTGAGCCATGTAGCTGCCCAGCTGTGAGTTTTATAAGGCAACAATCTCCACATCATTAGACGTTATGACTAATATTCCAGCCGCCGAAATAATAGCTATTTACATGCGCATAAAAAGTTAAAATGACATCTAAGGTGCGCTTGCACTCGGAAAAGTGTGCTTATAAAACTGAGGCCACAAGTTTTCCTCCTTCTCGTTCCCCTTACTGGCCTGTAAAGATTCCTCGCGAAACAATAGGTCACTGAGAAAACTCGTCCCCTCTCTGACCTTGAGAGCAAGGTGCGATGACCTCCAACCTCAGTCCAGCTGCGCTTGGAGTTCTAAGCTTCCTGAAGATTCCTGCCGATGTCCTTGGCTCATGTGAGCATGTCCATTTCTGCCTGTGCAGGTGGCTTTGCTGTTTTCACTTCAATTTACCTTTCTCCCCACACCGTGTTCAGAGCACAGCCTGGCCGGCCGAGTCTCGTCCTCCATTCCAAGTACTCACCCACGTGTCTTCCCCACCCCTCAACAGAGTCTGGTGACAATTATAAGCTTAACATTATTTTTCCCATTTCAATAAATGGTCGAAGACTTTTGTTATTATTATTAATTATTAATTTATTTATTGGAGACGGGGTCTCGCTCTTGCTCAGGCTGGTCTCGAGCTCCTGACCTCAAACGATCCTCCTGCCTCGGCCTCCCAGAGTGCTAGGATTACAGGCGTGAGCCACCGCGCCTGGCCCTAAGACATTTTCTATTCCTGCTAAGTATTCTCACGGGCACGTACCAGTTATATGGACATGGGAAGGAAATTTCTCCCGAACTTTCTCTTGATGGTCTTCTCTTCTGGACAGGTGACGAAAGCAAGGGAGGAGAAACAGCATCCACAAGAAGCTCAGGACGGAGCTTCTTAGAAGGGAAATGCTGGTGTTTCAGTCCCTCTCTCTGGTGCTGCTTGAGGACGTGTAGTCAAGAGAGAGATTTCCCTCTTCTCAATCTGAGGGGCTCAGCCCCACAACCCTGCAATCCAATCTCACCTGTTTTTTTGACTTGTAAACCTCTGTCATTCAGATGACAGCTCAGAAGCCACTTTCTTTCGTCCCTGCTGTTTTGGTCCATCAGGAACTTGCAAAAGCCTTTTGCAAATATGAAACAGAGTCCTATTTCCTCTTCCCTGTGTTTCTCACTTCTCCTAAGTGATCCGTCTTCTTAGAAGAATAAAGCCAGTGTATTTGACTTTCCTCTAAATAAAATGTTCAGATATGGCATAATTATCTGATTAGGTTATGGTTGTTTTAAGGGTAATTTATTTCCTAGACATAATCTAGTTTTTGTTACAGACTGTGTTTGATATGAGAGAACTGAATTTTATTTAAAAACCGAGTTTTAAAAATAATAAAAGTAGCTTCTCCTATAATTTCTTTTTCAGAGTATTTAGAAGACAGAGGTCATTTTTCCCCATCCCTGGATAACATGGAAAAAGTATGAGTGACTAGTGCAAGCTTCCTCAAAGATTTTATTCCCCTCGAACAATAATTTTGGAAGTTTCCAGAATCACATTGTCTTTTAGGGTCGTTGTCAACTGAGTGAATCCGACTGGATTGTCTTCCATCCTGCTCCACGTTCTAATTTTAATCTGAATTTCTAATTCATTTAAGTAGCCCACCATCCCCACCACCAACACCTGCCATGATGCTTTTATCCCTTTTCCGTTTCTAGCCTTGCCTGTCCTGGGTGATCAATACCCATCGTGAATTCTTCCTCTCTTACTTTGTTAAGGAAGCGTTAGCCTCCGAACCGGTTTCGTGCAGTTGTTGGTTAGTACAGAAGCGAGGGTGGCGTGATCTCCAAATCTCCACAGTCTCATACCGAACTCGCTGTGTATCGGGCATGCAAGCACTTTCGACTTCCTTTCCCGAAATACAGCAGTGAGCGTCCCTGGCTCCTCAGTCATTGAAAACGACTAGAACATTTTGCAAAGAGTGAAGGGGAAAGGCAGAGACTTTTACAATTCTCTATAGTTTTATGAATATGAATGAGACAGCATGAAAAAGTTGCTTGAAGAGAAAACAAGAACGTGAGCTGCTGGGTACCAAGAAAATATAGTTGCTTTCTTGTCCGTAGGCAGCTCTTAAATGAGTGAGTCTGGTTGCTTCAAAAACAAGGGGAGAGATTTCTTACGGTTTGATTTCCTCTCCCGTCTCATCTGTAGGAATCCCGGGGTTCACAATACAATCATCCTAGCATATGGTGTCCCCTTCACTGTTTTGTCCCTGAAAGAGGAAAACGGAGCTGCCTCGCGTGGTGTTAGCACACGAGCCCTCGGCTTGGGCTGAGTCTTGAAAGACTTTGCGGGTTACGACATTCCCCTAAATGTGCTGAGCTTTCTTTAACCTTTCATAAAACATTGTGATCTTTATGGACTGTATCATATTGTGCAGTAATGTGCTTTATTGTCCACAGAATAAGCTTTTCTTAAAGATAATTGGAAAGCTGGAAATGGCTGCTACCGGCTGATTTTTTTAAAAATACATTATTTCCGAAATGGGGCTGGTGTAATAATGACCCTATCTGTTCAAGATTTAAGATTTGTCTTGGCAGAGGAAATTGATCCATTTCACCTTTGTCTAATGGAAATTTTTATCTGGGATTATCTGTTTATGTAAATGAATGTTCCTCTGAAAAGGGAACTTGAGGGGTTGTAAATCTTGGTGACACGGCAGTTTCATAGGGGAGAAATTGGAAAGGATTCTAGTATTTATCTGCCTGAAATTGGTTATAAAAACAAAATTATCTCCATGTACCTGCAGCATCTGATGTTTCCTGGAATTTCATTATGTTTTTGTATAATTCAGTGCAATGGTAAGAATGGTGTTTCTATATTACCTCGTTCCGAAGTTGTTTTCGCTTTTTCTATTTTCTAGTTGCTTTCCAATGTTGAGGTTATAAAGGAAGTGAAGCTTTTGTTTACCTGCTCTTCTAGGGATGTGATTTTTTATTTCTGCATCATCTTAATAGTCTTCAACCATTGTAGGCTCATTATCTGTAGTTATACGAAATGCGTTAGCAGAATATCATTTCTCTTTTTTAAGAAAACCATCGCTTATATAAATTCTGATCTGTGGACCAAAATACGGAGGTCAGTATCAGAATTGATCTACATTAAAAATAAATGTTTTTGTGTTTCAAAGTAATTTTTGGACCAGGTTTAATCTCTGTACAGTATTTGGAAGTTGTAAGATGGTAACTTTGACAAGCCAGCAGTGTATGACAAATTCTTGTTCTCCGAGTCAAAGGGAGAGAGCAAGATCAGTCCTTTTCATTGTCAGCTAATCAGAGAAAAATGGAGTGAGGCAAAAAATTCATTTGCATCAACTTTTTTGAAGAAATGCATAATTTTTCCATAGGGACTGTTGACCTTATTCTCTGATAGTTACCAGAATTATACTGTTCTTATGTTTCTCCCAAGTGATCCTCCCATCTCGGCCTCCCAGAGTGCTAGGATTACAGGCCTGAGCCATAGTGACTGGCTGTCAATTATTATGTATAATACTAAGTTCAATTAAAAATTATTTTAATACCTGCTATTTCATGGGATCACTGGGTGAACTGTATTTGAAAATCATTTTAAATATCATAATCTACACTCCAATTTTAGGTAGAGCCTCCACAAAAATGTACAGCTTTTTGGGTATGGATCACATGTATTGCTTTCCACATACCTCTAACCTGACTTTTTGTTATTGTGTTCCTTTTTACTGTTTGTTTCAGCACAACTATGAAAGGCCAGTAAGTTTATTTTCTATTTATGCGTAATAAACTCCACTCTAGTTAGAGCACTGGTTAAGGAAAAAAGGCTCCCAAATGCAATCAGATGCATAACCCGTGTGATCGTCACGATCTGAGTGTCTTTAAATATTTTATTCCGTGTGGAAGATGCCCTGAATGCTGATCGCTCGTTTCACCATCCACTCAGCAGCTTTTTAGGGACATGGACGAAAACAAACTGTAATTGCTTCTGTACTGACTCCCAAGCTACCTAACTCTATTTATTTCTCAGAGCACTGGATGTTCTTAAATGGTTCTAACTTCTCTGCATGCCCGGAGTATCTTTGGCTCTTTGTTCTTTCCTCTCTCTTTACGGAGTGGCCTGGAGCTACGTTTTGAAGGTGTTTGCAGAACCGATGACAGGTGTGTGCCCAGGAGTGGGATGGGGGCAGGATGTCAGGGCACGGGCGGCCGGTACCAATTTTTGGACCCTTGATGGTGCTTTGCATGTCGATCCGATTCCGCTTCATGGCTTCGTGTTTCTGTTTGGAGCCTGTTCTTCTTGCTGAGGACCACCCTGCCCCTCCCCCATTTTTATTTTTATTTTTTTAATGAGAGAATGCATGCTACAATGTTTTGACAACTGCAAACTGCTTTGCGAAGCTCAGAAATTAATAGATAGGACTTTATGCTGTATGTAATCCTTTCAAACACCCAGTTCAGGTATGCAACGTTGTAATTTTAAAGATGAGAAACGTGTAACGTTTCAGTTTTTCACATCAACGTTAAAAAGTAGCTCTGTGATAAAAACGGTTACAAAATTGATACGCTCAAATGAAAGGAACTCCATCATATCAATGTTTAAATTTATAAAAAACAGAAGGGATAAATATTTGAATCACTGAAGAGTGCTTTGCTTTACAAAATATTTCCTTTAAATAGCGAGCTTCCTCCTCCAGTGTATTTAAAATTATTCCAGTGTACATACGTTGTATGAAGCTAGTACTAGATATTTAGATTTGTCATCACTGAGAAATATGAAGCCAAGATGATTCCCAGGAATATTCCAGAAATATCAGGGCTTCAGGAGGCAGAGTAGAACATCAGAATTGTGATCGAAAGTAGAAGGCGTCTTGGGGACCCAACGGCAGGACTGGGTTTTCTGGCTAAGCTGGAGCTCCTTAAGGACAGGGACCCTCTACCGTTTACCTGTATGAGGTAACAAGACCACCTAATGGAGAAGGAGAGAAAGTTTCTGCAGCAGGTGGCCTGGATTTGGGTTTGGCATCGCTGGTTTTTACTGGTGGCTTTGGGCACGTACCTAAGATTCACTTTTCTGTAGCGGCAACGTATGAGTGGGGGCACTTACCTATCAGAGTTGGGAGTACTCGCTGGGAAGATCCTGGTGAAAAGTCAGCTCATCACACACGAGGCCGTGAGTTCCCTACTCCCCACCCACAACCTCAGAGGCCGATACTGTTCTGAAGGGGTCCAGTAAATAACGTCACCTCTTCCTGCCTGAGAACCAAGAGGTGCCATATCACCATTGTTTTTTGTGGCTGAGTAGAACTCCATGGTATACACATACCATGTTGTATTACTCCACTCATGTACTGATGGACACTCGGGTTGTTTCCTCATCTTTGCAATGGTGAATTGTGCTGCTATAAACATTCGGGTGCAGGTGTCTTTCTTATACAGTGTCATTTGTTCTTTTGGGTAGATGCCCAGTAATGGGATTGCTGGATCGAATAGTACTTCTACTTGTATCTCTTTGAGGTATCTCCATATTGCTTTCCACAGAGGTTGCACTAGTTTGCAGTCCCATCAGCAGTGTATGAGTGTTCCTATCTCTCCACATCCACGCCAGCATTTGTTGTTTTGGGACTTTTTGATAAAGGCCATTCTCACTGGAGATACGTGATATCTCATTGTGGTTTCGATTTGCATTTCCCTGATGATTAGAGATGTTGAGCATTTTTTCATACGTTCGTTGGCCATTGGCCAAGATGGCGGACGAGAAAAGCCGCCAGCCAGAGTGTCTCTGCAAGAAAGATAGATTTTAGAAGAAAGTGAAAAAAATAAACCGGCAGATAAACATAGACCTGATGAGGGTCGGAAGGAAGGGTGCCTGAAACTACAGGAGACCCCACAGGAAGACGTTGCGGGGGAGAACTGGAGGGAGAAAGGCCTCCCACAGGCTTGGAGACCAGCGACGAGGGTAGGTGGAGCGGTTAACTTCCCCCTCCACCTCTCGGACTCCTGGTGGCTCCTGAGCGGCTGGAGAGACCTGCCGACACCAGCCCGGAGATGGCCGCCGCCAGTGAGCGGTGGCCTCTAGCGGACACGGCGCCGGGCTCCCGGCTCCCTCAGGGCACCTCCCGGCCGGCAGACCCGAGCCTATCGGCAGACGCCATATTGCTCCATTCTCTGTTTCCCCCTCCCTACCCGGGCTGCTGAGAGACAATTTAGCCGCCACTCGGAGGCATCTCCAGGGAGCAGGACCTTTCCTTTTGGGGCCCTACAGTGGACTGAGGGGTACTCAGACTGCGAGCTCCCCACCCGCCAGCCCTCCCAGGTGCCGCCTGCCTGGTGCCTCCAGGAGAGCCGGGCAAATCCTGAGGCAGAGAGACATGGATCCAGCTTGGGCGCCCCGTGGGTGACTTGAGACCAGCACTCCTCTCCCTGGCAGGGTCAGGGGCTGATCTCCAGGGCCCAGGGGACAGGCCTGCAGACCAGATCCCGTACACCCACGTCTCCATGACATTGCCCGGGGGCACAGAAGGGATATTTGTGAACGAGCCTACTGAGGTGTGTGCCTCCAGGGGCAGATCAGCGTGCTTGCGGGGCAGCCGTCCGCCCACGGGAGGGCCACGGGCCCGGCTCAGGCCGCCATCCTGGGCAGGGAACCTCCGGGCCGCATCACAGCTCTGGCTTGAGGTCCTGCCCGCCGGCAGAGGGCGGGAGAAACCGGGGAATAGGGGAGGGCGGAAAGGAGCGGCCTGCTCCAGACTGGGGGTCTCAGGCAGCCCCGGCCCACATGCAGATTTTCAGCTGAGCAGGGCCATTCCAGCCCCTCCCCGGCAGCTTTGCCCAGAAGCAGAGAACAGACCTTTGACCCCTGCTGATCCAGCATCAGCGTTAAGGCTGGCCTCATAAAATGGGTTTGGAAGTGTTCCACCCTCTTCCCTTCCTGGCGAGAGACTGAGAAGAGCTGGCATTCGTTCTTCTCTGTATGTTTGTTGGAATCCGCCGGTGAAGCCTGGACTTTTCTTTGTCGGGAGTTTTATGATTATTGATTCAATCTCTCCATTGGTTGGAGGTGTATTCAGATTTTCTGTTTCTTCATGATTCAGTCTTGATAGGTTTTCTGTTTCTAAGAATTTATCCATTTCTTCTAGGTTGTCTAATGTTTTCGGTATATAGCTGCTCATAGCAGTCTCTTATGATTCTTTTTATTTCTGTGGCATCGGTTATATCTCTCCTTTCACTTCTGACTCTATTTATTTGAACCATCTCTTTTTCCTTAGTCTACATAACGGTTTGTCTATTTATTTATCTTTTGAAAAAAACAACTTTTAATTTTGTCGATATTTTCTATTGTTTTTCTATTCTGTATTTTATTTATTTCTGCTCTGATCTTTATTCTTTCCATCTGTTAACTCTGAGCTTAGTTTGTTCTTCCTTTTCTGGTTCTTTGGGGTACAAAGTTTGGTTGTTTATTTGAGATCCTTCTGCTTTTATTTATAACTATAAACTTTCCTCTTAGCGCACTTTTGTGGCATCCCACTGGTACATTGTGTTTTTATTTTCATTTGTCTCTGGAAACTTTCTAGTTTCTCTTTTGATTTCTTCTTTGGCCCATTGGTTGCTCAAGAGTGTGTTGTTTTATTTTCACATATTTGTGAGTTTTCCAGTTTTCCTTCCGCTACTGATTTCTAGTTTTAGTCTATTGTGGTCAGAAAAGATGCTTGGTATGATTTCAATCTTCTTGAATTTGTTAGGACTTGTGACCTAACGTGCTCTGTCCTGGGGGATGTTCTGTGTGTGCTTGAGCAGAGTGTATACTCCGTTGCTGTTGGGCGAACTGTTTTGGACAGGTCTGTAACCATGGGACAAGCCCAAGCTGGGCCTACTCTGTTGATAACAAAATCTTTACTTACCTTGTAGATATAACGGAGCCCAAAACTGCAAGTCATGTAGCCTGGGCATGCGCAATAGAAAAAGCTTTGAAGCAACTTTTTGTTTTATTGATCCTTTGTATTTTTTTTTTTTTTATTGTTTTCCATTTCATTTAGTTCTGCTCTGACCTGAGTCATTTGTCTTCCTCTGCTGGCCTTGGCTGTGGTTTGTTCTTCCTTTCCTAGCTCCTTGAGACACGTCATTAGATTGTTAATTTGTAATCTTTCTGTCTTTCTGATGTAGGCATTCGAAGCTATGAATTTTCCCCTTACGACTGCTCCTGTTGAATACCATAGATTTTGGTAGCTTGTGTTCCCTTTGTTTAGTTTGAAGATTTACCTTTGATTTTAATAGTTTTTATTGTTGTGTGTGTGCATACAGGTGGATGTCTTCTTTTTTATCATACTTGTTATTTAATGGGTTTCTTGAATCTGTGATGTCATGTCTTTTACCAGCTTTTGAAAATTTTTAACTCTTCAAATAGCGCTTCTGTTCTATTTTCACTCTCCTTGCCTTGTATATAAGATAGACCCACTGATTATATTTTCCATGTCTCTTAAACTCTCCTCTATGTTTTGTATAATTTTTCTCTTTGTGATTCATTTTAGATTTTTTTTT
>RJWJ010044117.1:0-12319 GCA_004363605.1 Indri indri | reverse complement strand
CATTTGATTCTTTGCTTAAATGTTACTTTATCAGAGAGGCTGCCTCCTTGTCCAAAACTCTCTTTCCCTTTTCCTGCATTTCATTTCTTCCTGCATTTCATTTCTTCTTAGCATCTGCCACCATGTGAAATAGTATTTACGCATTTCCTCATTGTCTGTATCTTCTGACAAGAATGTAGAGTCAATGAGAGAAGGGGCTTTGCTTGCTCACTGAGGTATCTTTAGTGTTGAGGCCAGTGCCCGGCACTTAGGAAGGGAGGGAGAAGCTTAATAAGTACTTGCTGAAGGAATGAATAAACGGCGTAGCTGAGAGGTGAGGAGTGGAGTTCAGGCTAACAGTTACTTTCTTTCCTTATTTTGGTGCATAGCAAATAATCTCCAGGAGGAGAAAACACTGCTGGTTAAGACAGCAGCAATTTCAAAGCAGAAACAAAAAGCACGGGGGAGGGACAAATGATTGAAGACTCTGGTTACTACTCAGGGGTGGTAGAAGAATCACCAGGAATGTTTGCAAAATACACAGGCCCAGGCATAACCACTGAAGAATCAGATTTAGGAAATGAAGGCCAGGAAACTGTATTTTTAAAAGTTACCCCAAGTGATTCTGATGTCCATCCCTGTTAAAACTACTTGTTCAAAGGAAGAGAGCTTTACTCGTAAACAACTTAAAACTTGCTACTAGCTAGAAAAAAGAAATCATCAAAGCTGGGGCAACTTCGCCACTTTGTTGTATCTAAGAGGAACACAGTGATAATCCGTTTCATGCTATTAGTAAACACAGACCTTGAGTTCTTATGAAGGGCAGCCTACAAAAATAATTTCGGTAAAACGATTAAATCGTATCTACACTATTACACTTCCCTTATCTGTAAACTGCGGCTATTAATACCATCACATTTAACAGAGCTGTTGTGAAAATTAAATGAGATTATCCATGTAAAGTACTTAAAATAGTGCCTGACCCACCAACAGAACAGCTTCTTCCAATCAGCCTCAATCAGGAGAGTTCAACATATACAAATATTTCCATAGTGCAGTAAAAAATGTCACTTTATATTTTATCGAAAATAAGTCTGTATCCAAGTAACACATACTTAATGAATATGAATCGTATAAATTTGGTCGTGGCATCTGAAGTTGGCTTTGGCTTTGAAGTATTTTTAAATTCATAGAAAATATTGAACTAATAAAATAAATGGAACATTTTAACAATTGATATTAATAATCAACTTCAAAGTTTCTTTTTATTTTTCGTTTGCTACTCAATTTTAAAAGAGAAGTCACATCGCTTCTTGGCCTTTTGGCTAAGATCAAGTGTAAAAGAGAAGTCACTTTCAGTAGTGTTCTAAAGTGAGTGATTGCACCTTCTATGATGTGGAAAAGTTGCTAAAGATCCGATTGCCATCAGCTGTTCTTAAGTCTGAACATAACTGAGAGAAATTGTTTGTAAGAAAATATTCTCTGTTGCTGGCGGGAAATCCATCAATATCTTTTGCAGGGGCTCTCCAGACCTCATGTGTTAAAGAAAGCTGATGAAAACCATGGTTCTCATGTGCCTTTCTGAAGAGCTCGGGCCCAAGCTACAGTGGCCAAGTCTCACTTTGTGGCAATGGCATTGGATGGTGGCTGCAGAAGTTCACTGCTGACCCTCATTGCTTTTCACAGGCTCTGCAGACTGGGGGACAGTTCTGCCTAATACTGAAAGGACCAAGGAACTCTGGCTGCCCTCTGGAATTCCAAATAACCAGAGGGACAAAGCGTCTGGACCATGGGCAGTGTCCCACACTATTCAGGAGGTGGTCGGAGGCTCCACAACTTCATTTCGTCCAGTCCTTTCCAGTATTTGAAGTTGTTGTCAAGATGCTGCATTAGATCAGGCAGGTCTACGAAGGCATCCCAAGCATCAAACATGTCTGTGATGAAGCAGTCAGTGAAAGAGATCTGGGATTTAGGGATGCTGCAGGTATTTCTGTCAAAAGCTGGCATCACCACAGGCGAGTCCTGCTGCTTCTCCTCATCAATGTGAGAAAAATACTCTTCTGAAATGTGTGCAGCCCACTCGATGTAGTACTCTAGGGACTGGCAGGGATTGGACAAATCGGGGCACTTAATCGGCATTGGTTTGATTAGAGTCCAGTTCTCTGGAGTCCTGAGCATAGAGATTATGGCTTCCTGATTTTTTTCAGTTTCCTCACTTTCTTCTACTGCTGCCAAGGGTTTGCTGATGCTGTTGAGAAATTTGTTAACATGCTCAAAGTGCTTTGTCATTTCTGTGGCTAGAACCATGTCAATAATCCTCTGGTGCAGTATCCAATAGTCATTCCTCTCCATGTTTTTAAAGATATTGCATTTATCATCTCCAATGGTCAGCTGGAAGGCCAAGGCCACGTGGTGTCTCTCCAGCACAGCAATGTCATTGTACAAAATGGCCAGCTCACATCCAGCATTGCACAGGAAGGAGTTGGTTCTCCCAGGGTGATCTACATCGTGAATGGCGGCTGCAATGAGTGCAGCAACCTTGTCCATTGGATCTAAAGTTTCCTTTATTCTCTCCTTGGAGAGAAAATAGGCAGTGGCATGAAGCACATTGGCAGAATGTGTAGAATTGTGGTAGGGGTTAGAAGAATGAAAATTGGCTTCAATCATTTGTAACCACAATCTCAGCATTGACTCAGAGCAGTTGAAGAATTTACAGATTCCAAAGCGAGCAAACATTTTGAGACCAAGATAAATCAAAGGCCTATTGTGGGTGGCAGCCTCCAGTTCAAAAATATCAAAGTCCCAGTATTCCTCATTTTCCATGGCCTGAGCTATCCGTGGTGGGACATCATGAACGGAGATGGGAGTGATTATATTGCTTGAAACCTGCTGAATGCCTTTTGTTGAAAGAACATATTCATTCCCTGACAGTCTTCACAAACCATCAGACACTAAGGCACCAATGAGGTCATTGGCATGAGGATCGTCATCCTTAGCATGAAACTGTGGTGAGTATAATTCAGTGGTTCTTAGAATTTCCAGCACATGGTCTAGGGCCTCTGTCATAGGCATGGGACTGATTTCCTGGGCAGCACTGATAATATTGATTACTTTGGTGATGGGCACCTCAGTCATCATGGAATGTATCCGGGCCATGGAGGAGTGTTGTCTCTGGCTGGACACTTCACTTGATCGGGACGCGACAGCTCTGACGTCCAGTGAGCCTTTCCTTCTGTCTTTACGTTTGCCTCTCTGATTATCTGTATTAGTGTCGGACTGAACGCATTCAGATATTTTCTCAGCCTTATTGTTGCCATTGCACAGTCGGATAATGGACACATAGTGTCTAATTTTTCCTCCCTGTCCAAGGACAGGTATTATCTTTACATTTTGTTATACCTTATCTCCATTTTTCTTTTTGGCATAGTAAACTCCTTGCCACTCCTTGCCTATCTCGATGCATCAATTTCCAGTATCCAGCAAGTCAGCCTTCTTTTCATTTATAGGCACTTCTCCTAACTCCTTCCCTATTAATTCAACTGCCTGATAGCCCATTGTTGTTTCAAATGCAGGATTTGCATACTGTATAATGTGATCTTCGCTTGTAATTTCAATTGCTTCTTGACTTTTCTCTACTGCAGTGAATATTGAGTTACAAGCCCTGAGTTTCAGTTGTGATTGCACCTCTCCAAACTCCAGCTGGAGCAGTTCATGGTAGCAAGCCATGATGTTGGGGTTTGCAATACACCTCCTTGTGAATCCAGCAGCAAGGAAGGGCATTACAGATAACTCTTCTCTACCCACCCTGCATATTACACCAGCAATAACTGTGTTTTCTGAGAGTTCTGATGATCTGATAGACCTGCACAGTGCCTCTGCATCCAGCTGTGGAGGATTTCTATGGTCTATGATGATGTCAAGGCGTCTGTCCAGGAAACAGGCAAGGACAGCCTGAGCCTCCTTGGTGACCGTACACTTAAACCCTGCTTTTTCACATGCCCCGCAGAATCCATTACACTGGTTATCTCCTTTGGGAAACACTAAAAGTACCTGAAGTTGACCTTGGTGAAATCTCATGGGGCCAAATTGCACCTCAGCTACTGCTACCTTCTTGCAGCTGCCGCCGCGAGGCTCGGACTCCGCGAGGCTGGCGTCGCGGGCCGGGGGCAGGGCGGCCGTCTTCTGGCCCTGTGTGAGGCAGGGCGCGCCAGACGACGGCGGCGGCGCGACCTCGGCCTCCTGGCCGCCTTGGTACACCGCCTGGCTCTCGGAAATGTGGATGCCGAGGAGCAGCCCATGCCGGCGCTGGCGCCGCGGACACGCTGGCCGGCAGCCGCCATCCGTTCAGCAAACGGCCCGCCTGGGGCCGCTGGTCTCGCAGCGCAGCTCTGGCGTCCGGAAGCGCCGCGCGTCTTTTGCTGAGTTGCCGGCGCGGCGCTGGGGACCGGGCACCTTGAGTTCTCATGAAGGGCGGCCTACGAAAATAATTTCGGTAAAACGATTTAAATCGTATCTACACTATTTACACTTTCCTTATCTGTAAACTGGGGATATTAATACCATCACATTTAACAGAGCTGTTGTGAAAATTAAATGAGATTATCCACGTAAAGTACTTAAAATAGTGCCTGACACACAGTAAAGGCTCAGTGAATGTTAGCAATTGTTATTACTTTAATTTCACTTAAACACATTTTCCTCTTATTAGCATAAAAGAAAATCATTTTATTCTGGTATATGTCCCATGTGAGCTAGCCAAAGCTGTTTCGCCCATAAACATTTAAGTCCTATTTTAAAAATAATAGATAAAAATTTAAAAAAAAATATTTCTTTGTGTATAAAGTTCCTAAAAAAAAAAAAAAAGAATGGGTGATCTAAAAATCTTCTGTCTTGAAAAAGATAATAGTAAGAATGAGATCGAGGGCCAACTATAAGTCACATACTGTTAGCAGCATTATTGATCAGTCTGGACTGCCTGAGATTCCTTTGGCTCCACTGTGCTGCATGTTGAGTGCTGGACGCCTACCATGCTCAAGTGTTGCAGGAAGGGACAGACATCCATTTAAGACGGGGCCAAAAAGCCTAGATCACTATGCTGTAAGCTCATTTTTCTTGGCTCTTCTTCTTCTTTAAAATTGTCCACATTAGTCAGCATAGCTTCTAAAGAGTTATAAAATTATTTACTTTCATACATTCCAGATTTTTAAAAGGAAGTCTTTAGAAGGAGGATTTTGACCAGATGTCATGACTTTTTGGCTTTTTGCAGCTGGAACACTATAGTTAAGATCTCCCTTTCCTTCCCTCTCATGAATTTCCACCAGTTAGATTAGCTAAAAGAGAAGCCCTGTTTTAGGTGAGTGAGTCCTAGAAATTAGCCCAGAATGACATTAAGCCATATTTTTGAATGACGATTTCCATCCTCAGACCTGGAAGGGGTTGTTTTCTGAATTCCTCATCTCCATGTCTCTGAATCATTTGGCTACACCTTCAGTTGCATAAGAATAAAGAACACATGGAGGGCATCATTTGTGTGCCAGGTTGGGAACATACAGTTGTCCCTCAGTATCCATGGGGAATTGCTTCCACCCCCCCCAACCCCCGCCACAGATACTAGAATCTGTGATCCTCAAATCCTTTATGTTAAATGGTGTATTTGCATATAACCTATGCACATCTGCCCATATACTTTAAATCATCTAAAGATTACTTACAATACTTAACACAATGTAAATGCTATGTAAATATTTGTTATACTGTACTATTAATATCTAGGGAATAATGATAAAAAAAATGTCTGTACAAGTTCAGTACAGACATAGCCATCCTTTTTATTCCTGAACGTTTTTGATCTGGTTGGTTGAATCTGCTGATGTGGACCTGCAGATACCGAGGGCCAGCTGTACTTACTAGGGAGAACACTTTGATAGTACCCACTGGAAAAAAAATGTAGCTCTGCTAAGGAAAAGAGCTAGGTGTACTTATTTGCACACATCCGTATCATGGTTAACCCAGTATTTCATTTTGCCTTATTTGATACTGAGCTAATTTATGATATTAAACCTGGTGATTACTGTAGATGGCAGATGACTACAATGCAGAAAACACACGTCTTGTAATACTCACTTAGTCTAATGTTTTAAGCTAAAATTCTGCTCTCAAGTCCAAGAATCAAAGTAAACAAAAACCAGATAAATTATTACATATTTTATTTGAACAGATAAAAGATTGTGGACATCTAAGTGTATTGTAACTGATTGTCTTAATGCCTTAGTTTTGAGCCTCTTTTGGGCTATGATTATAATACAGATAGCCTGTTAAATCAATATTTGGGAATGAATTTTTTTGAAGCAAGCGATTTATTCCTTTATTATATTTATGAAACAGATGTGATTTTCCAACTTCGTATCTATGTTAGTTCCATATTCTGCCTTTCTGACAGGACGTTTTATTTAATTATATTTAATAAAACCTAACAGAAGGTTATAATTTAAGATCTTTCCCCTTGGATATCATAAAACATTAAGTATCATTCATATTTAACCGTAAGTCTTGTCATGGTTTATTTGATTGAAAATTATTATGGCATTATATAGGGAATATAATGTACTTGAGGTAATTAATTTTTCACTTTGGACTAATTGAAAGTTAAAAAGCTTCCTTGATTCTAGTAAGCAATAAATCTAATGAATAATACTTAATACACCTCACCTTCGTCCTTACTCTTCTAGGTAAGGATGTCCATTTTATACACCACAATGGGAATAGGTTGGATCACAAACCCATAAACTCTGTTTTATAGCTTGTAGGAGTTCAGCATGTGAACTTTACAAGCAGACCTTCAGTTATCCATGTATGACTTAATACGGAATCTGTTTCAAATGCACCCTCAGGAATGTGACCCTAACTGCTGGGCTACAGTATTATTGTATACAGTATCTAACTTGGAGGCCCTTCCTAGCCATTGAGGGGTTATGAAAACATAACGAGACCAGGTACCAGTTGAACTGTGTGCTGAGAGGCATCAGTTATCAAAAACGTGGTATATATTTGTAATTCTAAAGCTTTTAAAATTGTGTATAAAATAACAAATATCAATATATAAAATGTGCAAAATAAAACTAAAAGCTATAAAAATGCAAACTAAATATACAAAATACAAGTAAAAGCTGTAAAATTATAAATACCATTCTTTAAATTATTTTACATTATAGTATAGCCATTCAATGAAAGATTTTTTATTTGGCAATTGATATCATAAATTCTTGTGAAAAATATATAAGGGGAACAGAGAGCAAGTCAAGACCATTTTATTCAGTGATAAAGCAAGATATCAAATTCTGTAAACAATATAACTACATTTTTATATGTATATATTTATATTTTTATATGCTTAGAAGAAAGGAAATAAACACACCAGAATATTGCCAGTAGGTATCTCTATGTGGTAAGATTACAGGTGTTTTTATTTTCTCTTCCATACTTTTCTATATTTCCCACCTGTTCTGCAATGAGCATGATTGATAATTTGGGGCCAGGAAAAGATCTTTAAACATGATATGACAATTATATGCCCATGTAACATCCTCCACAAAAGTGCAAATTATATAGGCTGCAGTTCATATTTCTGATCTAATTACTTTATTCAGGAAGTATGACAAACCAAACTTCTCACATTTAGCCCTCTCACATTTAGCCAATGTCCAAAACACCTTGTCACTTTGTCACTACACACCTGCTATTATCTATTTCACTAGGATTGGGGGTGGGTGGCCAAGGAGAAAAATATTTGTTTTAGATATTTAAGATATGTATTTAAACATGGTCAGTATGCTTTTTGAAAGGGAATTTTAAGAATTGTTTAAATTTTAAAAACTTTGTAACTTAAATGTATGCTATGGTTTGGTTGTATATTCCTAGACAACTGCTATTTCTCACCCCCAAATTGCTCTTATTTAGAGGCTTATTGTCATCTTTTATTTTTCTCTAGAATCTTAATATGTGTAGTTGGGAAGTATCCCAGAAATTCTGATGAAAAGTCAAAATCAAAATATTGGTAATTATTGGCAAGTATAAAACTGATTTGAATACTTTTATATAAAGCACATGAAGTCGCATAAAATATATTTAATGTATCCAAATATTTGAATGTATTTTCATGTCTGCCCAGCCTCCTTATGATTTTCTTAATAACATTTTCTTTTCTTTAGCTTACTTTTACAATAAAATACAGAATATAATACACATAACATACAAAATGTGTGTTAATCTACTGTTTATGTTATCAGTAAAGCTTTATAGTAGGATATTAGTAAAATTTGGGGAGAATCAAAAGTTTTATGCGGGTCACATGTGGTGGCTCATGCCTGTAATCCTAGCATTCTGGGAGGCCAAGGTGGCAGGATTGCTTGAGGTCAGGAGTTCAAGACCAGCCTGAGCAAGTGTGAGACCTTGCCTCTACAAAAAATAGAAAACTCAGCCAGCGTGGTAGCACATACCTGTAGTCCCAGCTACCCTGGAGGCTGAGGCAGGAGGATCACTTGAGCCCAGGAGTTTGAGGCTGCAGTGAACTATTAGATCATTAAACAGGAAATGTCCAATTTCAAAAATCAATCGAAAGTGTAGTTTATTATATCCTAAACAAGAAGCAGTAGAATTAATCAAAGTATGTGCCTAAACTGTGGACACAGTTTTGCCATTTTAATGGTAGCTGTCTATGCCAGGAGTGAAGAAGCCTGGAGAGGCAGGGGAGATGAAATCACAAAAGGCGTTTTTCACAGCTTGTTGAGAATTGTTTTGCTTGCATGAAGTGGTCCAAAGCCTGGAAGAAGTGGTAGTCAGTTGGTGCAAGGTCTGGTGAATATGGTGGATGACAGAGTTTCGAAGTCCAGCTTCGGTAGTTTTAGCAGCGTTGTTTGTGTGATGTGGTCAAGTGTTGTTTTGCAAGAGCATTGGCTTGTCTCTATTGACCAATCTCAGCTGCTAATCTCAAGCATCCTCATCATTTGTCCAAGAGGTTGCAGTAGACATGCGCTGTAATTAATTGACCAGGTTTCATGAAGCTGTAGTGGAAAATATGAGCGCTGGACCACCAAACAGACACCATTAGCTTTTTTTAATCAATATTCGGTTTTGATCTGTGTTTCAGCACTTCATCTTTATCCAACCATTGTATCAAATGCTTGCAATTGTCAAAAATACCCATTTTTCATCACACATAACAATACGGTATAGAAATGGCTCGCCTTTATGTCGTGACAGCAAAGAAAGGCAAGCTTCGAGATGATTTCTCTTCTGATGCTCGTTGAATTCACACAGAACCCATCTATCCAGCTTCTTGACCTTGCTGATTTGTTTCAAATGGCCCAATATTGTTGGAATAGTAATGTCGTACCTTGCTGCTAATTCACACATAGATTGAGATGGATTTGCTTCCCCTATAGCCTTCAGCTCATCTTTATCCACCTTGGTCTCAGGTGACCCACGTGGCTCATTTTCAAGATTAAAATCACCAGAACAGAACTTTTCAAACCATTGAAGTACTAGGCGTTCATTAGCCACATCCTTCCCAAACACTTACTTGATATTTTGAGCTAACTGCACTGCATCGATTCCACAATGGAACTCATACTCGAAAATAACACGAATATTTGACTTATCCATAGTTTCACAAAAATTGCTCTAAAAAAAAATTTGAAAGATAATCAAAAGCCAAAATGTGCATTTGCAAGACAGAGGATATACCATCACAATAAAAATAAAATAAGAAGTATCAAAGTGAAATGTCAGAGATATCAACCATCAAACTTAGTACTTAAGGAAATTGGACATGTCATACTTAAGAACCTAATATATTGACATCACTGCACTCTAGCCAGGGAGACAGAGCCAGACTCTGTCTCAGAAAAACCAAAAAGTTATACGTGGCTTTTCAACTGCATGGGGAGTCAGCACCCCCATCCCCCATATTGTTCAAGGGTCAACTGTATTTATAAATATATACCACATTTTTCTAAGATAGGTAAATGTTCTTTATGTGGCTTTAAGGAGGCACAGTTACAAAAATACAATGCAGTGGTAAATTACCTACCCAAACAAATTATTTAATATAAAATTACATATAACATGTGCTGTGAACTTTATAAACATACTTCCACATCTGGTCATATATTGGACTTGAAATTCTGAAAAACCTCTCTCCAATAAATACATGAAAGTACTGGATAAAAGAATAAATATCTAACACTTTTATGGTGGTAATAATTTATCAGGCACTATTCCAAGCGCTTTACGTACATTAACTCTATGGAATTTATATTGTTATCATCATCATCACTCCCATTTTACAGAGAAGAAACATCTTTTTTCTAGCTGAGCTTAAAAGAAAGTGAGGAAACTCCACCAGGGCCAAAAATAGAAGCAGAAACCAGGCTGATGACCGTGTGTTGAAGCCATGGACTTCCCTGAGGAGCAGGAATTCACGAGAGGAATTAGGGAGGGCTGTGTCTTAGCCAACTCAAAGGCCTGGTACAGTACAGAGTTAAAATTAAGACCCTTGCATAAAGTAGGACCTAAGACCTATGCCTGAGGCCTGGGACTTAAGGGCTACAACCTTATAAGAATATTGTGGTCAAATCCATCTACAGTTTGAGGGACCTAGTGAGGAATTTGTTGTAAAACTTCTATAATGAACTACTGTGGAAATAAGAATCTCAATAAAATGAAAGTGCATGTTTAATTTTAAAAATCAAATATTTTTTGTTTGTCAAGAAAATTGATGATGAACTAGTCATCTGCATAAAAGGTTTGTACCGTGGGGGCCAAAGAGGTAACACTGACCATGTGAATCCTGGAAGACAAACTTTCTAAAGAAGTATATCATCTACTTCAAAGTTAACAGTTATTTTAAGAAGAGTGTTCCAGAAGATAATTTAAGATGTGCAGTTGTAGAACGTATGTGGACACATCATTCTGTAAAGAATGATTTTCATTTAGATGAAAGAGTTCTTTTAAATTAGTTTCTTTCTTTCTCAATTCCAAGTTTTCTTGAGCAGAAAACTTTGAAAACAGTTACAGGATGCCAGTTTTTTATCAGTATTATCACATGCTTTAAATAGAAAATCAGATTAAGTTCACTCCCCAAAAAGGAGTTAATTGTTCCCTTTTTTAAAATACAGTTTGCAAAGTCAAAGCAAAACTTTGAAAGTTGATTCTCTCAAAGGTGAAATATCTGATATTATGGTGAATGCTGTTCTAAATTCAGTTTAAAAATTCATGTGACTGGGTGCAGTGCCATGCACCTATAGTCCCACCTATTTGGGAAGCTGTGGCAGGAGGATGCTTGAGCTCAGGAGTTCCAGGCTGCACTGCACTATGACAGCACCTGTGAGTAGCCACTACACTCTAGCCTGGGCAACAGTAAGACCCTGTCTCTTAAAAAAAATAATGATAAAACTGTATTGAAAAATAGTTTTTTTAGACAGAAATGGACTAAAATATATTAATATATGCTGAGCATAATTATGCTGTTTATGCTATATTTAGTGTTCAGATAATCAATATAAAGTTTTAAAATTATGAGAAAATTTTATTTTTTAAACTGGTTTTTAAATATAACAACTTTTAATATCCCTTAATATTGAAATAATTTGTCAGTCAATAAATATTTCAAGAAATTATATAATATTAGTTGGTTTTGTGCCTATTTTCATTCTCAAATGTTCTGGTTCGGACCATAAATTATATGATCATCTTATTGCTCATCTTCATCGATGGATGAAGCAAATAAAACAGTCATTAAGGATAAAGAATATTTGAATCACACACATAATAAGCTTGATTTAATGAACAAAGATAAAAGAATAATTTAAAAACACTTTCTTCTCCAGCACACGTGAAACATTAACAAAAGTTAACTGTATATTATCCCTTAAAGTAAATTTCAACAAATTTCAAAGACTCAGGTTCATACAGAGCATGCTTTTTTACTACTATGCCACTGTATTAGAAATCAATAACAGAAAACAGAACAAAACAACATTACATTCACAAAACAAAAGCCCTCCATAGCCATTTGTAAATTTAAAAACAACATTAAAATTTCATGGAACAGAACAGAAATTTTGATGGATGTTAAGAATGAGAACTGAATGATTATGACAATATTTGTAGAATGCTTCCCAAACAATATTATAATGTAAATTTATGCCTTTAAATGCTCATATTAGGAAAACAAAAAGGGCTGAAAATTAATGGACTAAGTGTTCAACCTGAAGTTCTTATAAAAAGCAAATAAGGCCTGGCGCAGTGGCTCATGCCTATAATCCTAGCACTCTGGGAGGCC
>RJWJ010044116.1:0-12307 GCA_004363605.1 Indri indri | reverse complement strand
GGACAAGGAAGAGGGCAAGGTTGCAGGTATCTAGTAGACTGAAGCTTGACATTTCTAAGACATAATGTCCTTTTTCACACACAATTTCCTGAGGTGACATTCATTCTATACAAAAAAATCTGATGCTTAACCTAGAATATTAAAGAAGCCCCCATAGGACTGACAAACCTACTTTCCGAAAGCTGAAAAGAGACAGAATGCTTTAAGCTTTACTGCTTAGAAAATTAATAAGCAATTCATTCCATTCAAGAATAAATTAGAGTTTACTACAACCCACTTTTCAGACTTAAGTGTTTTATGTATAAATAGGAGATGAGAAGAGCTTTACATTGATTATAACATTTAACTTCTTTGCCTGAATTAAAATAAATAATTACATAACATGCCTTTGTAAGTCACTAAATGAATTCATGCCCTGCATAAAAAACGTGAATACATTCTTGATAAATACAAATTTACCTAAAGGAACTTATTTTGTGTTACATGTTCAGACACCCCTTAAAAATATAATATTCTATTTTGATTGAGAATCAAGTCACTCATTTATCTTATACACAAGACACATATTTTATTTCTACTTTTACTTAGTGAGACAAAGCTGGGATGGAAATCAGTAGTGGTATACTAAGATGATTAAAGTTGTTCACTAGAGCTTTAATCAACCAATCTGGATATTCAGATCAGGCTTATCAACTTGCATTTTATATGTTGAGATGCCCAGAGCTCATGCATATTAGGAATTGCACTTTTCTCTGAGTACCTACATGATACATAAAAATTCCCATACTATCCATGTTACTAGATTCAGATTTGACTATTTAATATGCGGAATGGCATATTTTCTAAATGGCATAACCCCTCTCTAACTCCCTTTTCTTCTATGGCAAAGTTCTCATTCCTTGAAAAAGATTGCAGAGAAAAGGATTCTTAGACGCATATGAGAAAAAAATCTATAAGATCAGAATTTGCCAATTTCTTCTTCCAGTACAGAAATTTTTAAACTTATTTTTAAACGCATATCCTACCATCATCAATGAATGTATACACTAAAATTAGTAGAGATTATGTATGTATATTTGATGTGAAATGCATTTGTGTAAGCAAATTTTTAAGTACTTTAATTAAATTTCACACCCATTTCTTTACAACGTTTCTTTCTTTCTTTTTCTTTTTTTTTCTTTTTTGAGACAGAGTTTTGCTCTGTTGCTGGGATTATAATGCCAGAGTGCCGTGGCATCAGCCTAGCTCACAGCAACCTCAAACTCCTGGGCTCAAGCAATCCTCCTGCCTCAGGTTCCCGAGTAGCTGGTATTACAGACGTGCACCACCACACTCAGCTAATTTTTTCTATTTTTGGTAGAGATGGGGTCTAACTCTTGCTTAGGCTGTTCTTGAATTCCTGACCTCAAGGGATCTTCCCACCTCAGTCTCCCAGAGTGCTACGATTATAGGCGTGAGCCACTGTGCCTGGCCAATTTCTTTACAAAGTTTCTTCTTTATAAGTGCTTTGCCAATATCATAGATGTATCAGTAGAGACAGGTGAGAAAGTTGTTGAAATTCACATATATTCTATCACTCACTTTCACTATGTGCCAATATGGATAAGCAACTTTTGACATCAAGATGTGTTTGCACTCAGATTATATAGCTGGTTTAGGAAAACATACACTTACACATACGGCCATAAACACAAAACACTCACTCATGACCAAAAGCAATGCTTACTGATACCTGAAAGCCACATAGACTATATATCACATATAAAATTTGAGAAAAAAGTGAATTGCGGTAAGTATAGCAGCATGAAAGGAGTTGATATGGAAATATAAGTGGAAAAATAATTGACAATTCCTTTTAAACATTATCCTGATATTTTATAATAATCTGGGATATTAACCATTTAGTTCATTGTATTGTTTAATAGTATTATGCTAAATTAAAATTTAATAATTTTCAGCCCTGTACACTTTAGGTCATATATTTCTTCAATTGGAATATTTATAAATATTTGCACTGAAAAATTATGAGTATTAGTGACAATATTAGTTACAGTCAGTTGTTTCATATTTTAACATAAGCAGATTTACATGACATGGCTTCACCAATACTCCAAACATTTTAATACAGATTATTATCAATATAATAATTCTAAGTACAATAAAATGCCTACTTTGCATTATGACAATTGACATTTTATATGATTTCTTCTTCCATTTCTTGAACTTCCCTATAATGTTAACTTACTGATATTTGCACTCTTCCCATCCAGAAATAGTGGCACTCTCACTTTTGCTTTCTCTCTCTCATCCCCTCTCTTTCTCTCCGTTTCTTCTTTTGCTATTAAAAAAATAACAAAAGAAAAAAACGTTTCTATCTAGTACAGTGTTTGAAACACCTTAGGCTCATAATGAATGTGGGTCTTGTAGTCATTTAAGCAATGTGAAAATGCAGTTAACAGGATGTGCTCTAATCAGAGAAGGTTATGTTAATCTTATACTGTTCTAATTCTTGTTTGTATTAATGTGTGTTAAACATTTCCTTAGTATCTTTATGACTTTTATTAAGTTTACCTTCCATTGGTATATGTGACAAATCCATAAAAGAATTCAAAAAAATAAAAATAAAGGTTTTCATTTTATATTTCTGCAAAGAGTAAAGTCACAGAATTTTCTGTGCACAGTAAGTAAGCCACTTTTATTTAACTAAACAATTGTCTCATTGAATAGATGAGGAGAGGGAAGAAAGATAATTTTGGGAAAAAATACTTTTTAATAACAAACTTCTCATACATCTTTTATTTTAAATAAAATATTCATATTTCTTAAGTCACTCTCTTTCTATCCCTAAACATAGAGCAACAGACCTCTTAAAAACCATTCAGATTGTAACTTTCAGATAGGTTAATTATCTCTATGAAACGATGTGATAAAAAAGGAGATAATTAAAATATTTCCCTGTCAACATTGACTGTACAAAACTTTTTTATGCTAGTTTTGCCACCTGGTTAACAGTGATCCAATTAAATGTGTTCTTTTTTCTTTTTATATATGAGTTCTGCAATTACGAATATATTTCATCCTTAACTTTGAAATACAATTCTTCTTTGGAATATAAGTGATTCTAACTATTAATAGTTTTATATGGCTGAATGGGCCCTCAGTGCTATTTTCATGCCTCAAATATGTTTGTAGGAAGATTTGTTTGTTTATAATCCCTATGCCAAACTCTCATTGATCTAGTGTCTCCCCTTTGAAATAATTTTGCTTATGAAATTTTTATAGAACTAGAATTTATTTTGGACAGGTCATTTAGGCTTGAATGCCTTTTTCTTCCCTACTGTGGATTCAACATTCAGAGTCATGATATTAAAAGGTAATTGCCAATCTCTCATACAACTTCATTTTGATGGTACTTTTCTTCCCAGTATTGCTTAGGTTTCTAAATGATTCTAGGGCTCATATACTTGTTGATTTGAATCATCATGAAGAGAAAAAATTATGTCACTCTAAATGCAAATATCTTCACTCACCTAATGGTATAAAATGTAGATAATGCAAACAACGGTTTGGGGTTAAGAGTACAACTCTCACTTGACATACATTGCTCTGTAAGTGTACGGAAAGAATGTAGAGAAACTATTGTTACAAAAAACTTTCATTTGTTTTAGACTTGCCAATAGCACACTTACACTCAAGAATGATTTTAGAAATCATTTAGCCCAAGCATATCTGGGTTCTGAGAGGCCCAAAGAATACAAGTGGCTCGTTTGTCTAAGATTACTTAAGGTTAAAGTTAGAATAACTAGTTCTCAGTGCTCATTATGGCCCATTATCTTTATGGTTAAGGTCCAATATAGTTAAACCATTTTAAAATGAGAGCTTCCAATTGAAGGTGGAAGAGGTATTGTTGAAAATATTCAACTTATTGATGTATAATTGTGTATTAAGAAAATGTTGATATAAAGTGAAAGGATAACTGCATGTCATTTAAATTTCACAGAGTATTGTCTAACACAAGGGTCTAGAAACTACAGCCTGCTGGCCAAATCTGGCTTGCCACCTGTTTTTATATGACCCACAAGCTAAGATTGGTTTTTACATTTTAAAATGGTTGAAAAAATCAAAGTATCTTGTGACACAGAAAATCATATATAATTCAAACTTTAGTGTCCATGATTAAAATTTTATTGAAACACAGTTGAATTAGTCAGATTTCTCCAGAGAAACAGAACCAATAGGAAAAATAGATAGATGGAAGATTAATTAGAGGAATTGGCTCTCTTGATGGAGGCTAAGAAGTTTCCTGCTCTGCCATCTGCTGGAGAACCGGGGAAGCCAGTGGCATAGCTCAGCCTGAGCTTGACGGCCTGAGACTCTGGCAGGTCTTGGGTGCAAGTCTCACAATGCAAAGGCTAAGGAATCTGGAGTTCTAATATCCAAGGGCAGAAGAAAATGGGTGTCTCAAGTTCAAGAGAGAGAGAGACAGAGAGAGAAAGAAAATGTGAGCATGCCCACACAAGCACACAAATTTGCCTTTCCTCTGTCTTTTTTTATTCTGTCAGGCCCACCTGTGATTTTATGGGGGCCCGCGCTCATTGGGTGATGACAGATCTTTCTTACTTAGTACATTGGTTCAAATGTCAATCTCTTCCTGAAACAGCCTCACAGACATACCTAGATAATGCTTTACCAGCTATCTAGGTATCCCTTATCCAGTAAAGTTGACGTCTAAAATTAACCATCACAATAGTTACGCTCATTTTACTCATTTATTTCTGTATTGTCTATGTTTGGTTTCACAGTACAGTGGTAGAGTAGTTGCATCAGAGACCATACATATACTAAAAAGCCTAAAATATTTATTATCTGGCTCTTCACGCAGAGAGAGAGAGAGGGGAAGAGAGAGGGGGAGAGGGGGGGAGGGAGGGAGAGAGAGAGAGAGAAAGCCAGAGGTTATCATTATTACCTAACAGGCGTACCCAAGTATTTAATTTTCTATGGGATGCACCTTTATTTGATGTAATGTTGAATATTGATAGGAAACAGATCTTTAGAAGTTACAGGCTTAGATGTAGATTTTTATCAGTAGAGGTGCAAATGATTTCTGTTAGGTAGAGAAGATAACTCCAAAGGTCATAGTTTAATAGCCCTGTGAGACATTAAACAATTTGTTTTCCAACCTAGCAAATTTCTTTCTTTTCTCAACTGACCATGAAAATTTTCTCACACGATATTTTAGAGCTTTACATCTTACAAGTTTCACCTTTAAAGAGTTAAATAAAACTTTGACTAACATCCAATCTGTATTTGTATGAGGATCATGTTTTTAATTTTTTGGACATTATACTTTGATACCTAAAATTATTTTGCTTTTCTAGTAACTCTATACTCTATTAAAACAACTCAAAGAGTTGTTTAACACCAATTACAAAGGAAAAATTTTATAAAATTTTGTAATCAATATTTTGTAAATACAGGTACATTTAGCTACAATTTCCCATTTTATCTATGCATGACAACTTTTAGAATACCCTGTAGAATCATAAGCCATCTCAACACGCGTGGTACTATGGTTTTGTTTTGGTACTGTCTTTTTGTTTTGTACTGTTTTGTTTTAAATCAAGGAATTGAAATAGCACCTTACTGTCCATAACTTTATTTCGTAATATTATGTCTGTAAAGATATAATATTTTCATAGCTTGAAAATAAACAACATCCAAGCATATGTGCTTAGAAAGTTTGATCTCTACCTATTTATCAGGAAATATCATCATTTTCATGAAAATTAGACTTAAATTATGTGTTAATTTAAAAGTTTATACCATAAAGTACATATTTTGAAAATTCAATCCTACATGACTAATTATAAATGTTACTTAAAGATTTTAAAAAATATATTTATGTGTTTGCAATCTCTAACCTTTCAGGTAACAATTAAATAAAAAATACATGAATAACATTTAAATGTGCCATGTTTATTCAATAAATACAGAATACTTAATGTATGCCAATAAATTATATATTTTAGTATTTTAAACACATAGTACATAAAACACAATCTTAAGAAATATTTTTAACACAGTCCTGTTAATTTGGAAAATCCACTTAATATAACCAATATTTATTATATTTACTTATTATAAACAATAAGATTGTTATTAAATTATTGTTTTTTAAAATAATGTATATATGTCTTCAGTGGGCTAATATGCCCTTAGTGTACTTCATAATGAAACACATTTTTATTAAAAATAGGTAATTTCAATCTTTTTGGTCCATTTTAACTTCTAAAACATTTCTCAAATACAGTGATTAGGTAAGACTATGAGACAATTGTGTTAAAATCATTTCATTAAAGTTAAAATATGTAAGTGAATTAAATCATATACTAATTGAAGTTCATTCCATTTTCCAACACTAAAGCAAAATCTACTTATTTATATTTTTCTTTCTCAAATTTATTGTGTAAAATTAAATTATAGTCAAATATAACACAAACCCAACCTTCCAATGCACCACATACTTAGATTTTTTTCAGTAGCTTTCTAGTTTGTGTTGAGTACAGTAAAGCATCTATTACCTTTAATTGATCTTATACATACAAATTGCCATTTAGAAAGCTTTTACCCTCAGCACAAGAATTATTTTAAAATTAGCTTGATGAAATGCAGCTGAACAACATAATTCAAATGGGCAAAACTCTTATGTATCCCCAGCAGAAGCGGTAAAAGATCTTACTTGTAACAAGCTATTGATTACTAGGTATTAATTACAAGAAGAGTTAAAAATATTTCTGTCCTAAAGATAGAAAGATAGCAGTTCCTCACAGACTAACTCTATATGTTTCCCAGTGTTACTATTATTAGAATTTCACTGTTAAGGGGATTTAAATGTATTATTATATAACCAATACATTCTTGAAAACACCAACTTCTTATATAGATACTTTCAAAAGCATATTTTAATGAGCATTAGTCTTCAGTGTTTTAATATTTTCACCTAAAATATAAGCTAGAATCTCTCTCAGAGGCCTCAATTAAAATAATTCTAGCTTTTCTGGCATGGAAAATATGTTTGAATCATCGTGTTGCTAACTCCCTGATGTCAGCTATATTGATTTTAAAGTTTATTTTTACTGTATTTTTTACTCTTTTGTCTTTTCTTATTCAATCTCTTCTCCTATTAAAATTTTTCACTTAGCCTTGGTGTCCAGAGCAGTTAAATATTTGTGTGATACCAAAATAAATATTTAAATGGACTTTTTTTATTCAAATCCATTTGTTAGCATACAAATCACAACCCTTTCCAATTTATGTAGAGTGGACCTTTTTTTTTTTTTCAATGTCTTGAGGACACATTGCTTGTGGCATGGTGGTATGATAAAGAATGGGCATGGCAGATGTCATGTTGCAGCTCTTTTAACCTTGATGAGAATCAAATCTCTGAAATCTACCTAGAAGTGGATATTGGCAACGTTATAAATATCTAAGAAATGAGCCAGTGGGTGAGCATCAAAATAACAAAACTATATGGTCCACATAAAGATACCAACATACTTTTGAAGGAGATAGACTTTTTAATGACAAAGCATATGGTAACTTCCGTCTACTCCATGTTCTCAAAGCAGGAGAAATGACAGCATGTGGTTCATCCAAAATGCCAGCTTCTCAGAACTCCCCAAGTCCTTACTGAGATGCCCGTTGGCTGATGAGGTAGCACACACGGAATGAAATCATACCATATACACATCAAAAACTCTCTCTATTCTATTTTTTGGATTCTCTTGTTTATGTGCTCCAGACCCTTCTTTCCTTTTTTAATCTGGCATGCTTTCCATACATAATTCTAAATAAAATTCTGACTGTTTAATGAGAGGCAGAGAGAATTTTCAAACAATTTCCAAGGCATACATGCATTTTTTACTATTTCTTAGTAGAGCCTAGCCTCAGTCCTGCTTGAGGCCATATAAAACTTTAAAAAACCCTGACATATTTTGATCTACTGGATAGGGTCCTTTGATGCAAACCACAAAAATATTGATTGGATGAAAATAACATTTGTAAAACTGAATTTGGTAAATTCAAAAATGGTATGGTTACAGTTTTAATTGAAATTTAACTCACATGAAATCTACCTCCCATAAAATTTATTCATTTGGCATTTTGCTATATCACCCCAAGCTCTTAGCATAGCATAATTTGTACATAAATGCTCTGAATCCTGAGAAAGAAGTGAAAGGAAGTTATTATTTCTACCAATCTGTTACCACATGATTGGATCAGACTTTTATAGGATTTTGCTCTTCGTTTCTTTGCCTAATTTTGATAAGGAATGCACCAAGCATCCAGACGTGACTAGGGGTGTGGGGTAGGAGCAGAAGGTTTATGTCTATGTTTCAAAACTGCTTAAACAGCTGACTTAAGGAACAGCATTACGAACACTGCCTCTTCAAAATCTTACTGATACTTCTAGAAGCTTGCACGTTGTTTCTTTGCCTAAGAATATGCAAATTAAAGCTTTTGGTTTCTTTTTTAAAATGTTTATTTTCAGTACATTAAATTTGCTCATAAAAACATTCAAAAATATACGATTTTTCCTTTTTAACAAAATATAATAAAACATAAAGAACCCCAAACTGAATACTTGAAAGTTACAATATGAAATCAAATTAGTGGAATATTAAATATTTACATAATTATATATTTTAAAGATATTTATAAAGTTACATGCAATTTTGTAGAATTGACAAAAGAATGGCTCAAAAATGGGAGAATTTTCCTTCATACCTAAAATAAAACTACGTCCAGTAGAAGCTGTGCAGATTCTTCAGTACACAAGGTTTTTAGATTCAATACCAAAGCCTTATCTTTTTGTGCACATGACAACTTACCCATGTGAGGAGGGCTGTTACAATGCACGTGTGGTTGAAGCGGGGACGGAAGGCCACTGCTCCCCTCCCTTAGTGAACAGGGCAGCAATGTTGACCTTTGGTCTCAACCAGCACAGTATATGGTTTTCTAGAATATTGCAAGTGTTGATAAAAGATGCTCACTTTCATTCAGACCCTTGGGTCTTTGCAACAATTCAGCCTCTTCAGAACCCATGGCTTTAAATGTCACCTGACTCATTCTTTGGGAGTCACCTGCACTTTGGAAAGGACAGCCGACCTGGCTCAGCTTGCACAGGACCATTGGGTGGGGGTTGAGTCAGGCAGGGTACAGTGTCCCTCACAACCTTGAAGACTTCATTCAGTTATCAGGATGGAAATCAAGCAAGGCATGAAACACTAGGAAGCAAGACGCATGACAGGAAAATGACAGGGATTGAGAACAATGCAATCCAGTTCCTACGCAGCAAGTGCCCATGAACAGTACTCGAGAGAGTGAGCAAGTGGAGCCTAGTCCAGCCTGTGCTCAGATGTGAACCACAGGACAGCTGGGTGATGCTTAGGCAAAGTCACCACCAACACTACTGTGCCCCAGTGCAGAGTGTGTAGTGTAAACTAATTATACTGACTTCTGGCCATAAAGGACCTAGAAGTCTAAATATTGAATGAAAACATGGAACCTACTTACTACTGCATTAACAAGGCGACTACGGTAATCTTCTGGAGATGTTAGATGATGCTGGGTATTTTTAATACCCAATGATGTGTATGTGTTCAAGACAATGTCTTTATTTTTATTACAAGTGCTAGCTCCCATTTCCTCAGTGCTCTTTAGCAAGTAGGAGTTCTAATGCAGAGCTGACAGACCTCTGTGCTCCCTCTATTCCTGGTACACAGTGTTGCAGTTTTGAAGTAATGGCGTACTACAACAGCTACTTATGGGAATGTTACACTGATCTCTTAAATTATAAACACCACAAAATGTCAAAATAATGACAACATGACACAACTTTGCTTTAAAGAGTATTAGACTGGACCTCACCATATTATGTTAAAGGAAAACTTAAGAGTGTTCACTGATGAATACAATTTTAATATTTCTGAGGCTATTATGGTGGCCTGCATATGTGCTGAAAGCCAAACTTTTAAATTTTGGAGTTTTTTCAACAAAGATATATGTTAAATAATTCCTATTTCAACACAGTGGAATTGTTGAAAACTGTCTCATAACAAAAGAAAAAATCATTTTAAATTTTTGTTTTCCTGGTCACTATAGGGGAATGAAAATACCTGTCGCTACCCTTTTAATTATTTTGATAAATATTCAAGGTTAACCTTAAATACAACAAAAAGTTAAAACAGAATCTTTAGTTTGAAGTATGGCATTCAGAGTTGAGGCAAATAAGTTCTGACCTCTGTGGCTGTGTTCCAGCCATCAGAGGTCCTTGGGAAATTTCCAGTTGTCTTTGAAAGTGTGTGTACAGTGTGATGTCTCCTGTGAAGCCATTCAAAGTCAAGAATTGTGAGGCATAAGTGAGTTACAGGTACAGAAAACTCAACCACCAGTCCATGAGACCTCTTCCTAAGGGAGCCACACACTTGGACTTGAAATTATTTGCTAGCAGTATTATCTCTGATGAATTCCTCTCCAAAAGCAACCAATATCAGTGAGCCTGAAGACCATTTTGCATTTTGTCAGAAGACTTCCTCATCAATTAAAAACCACATACCATGGAGTACTATTCAGCCACAAAAAAACAGTGGTGAACTAACTCCTCTTGTATTAATTATCCTGAATTGAGCTGGAGCCCATTCTACTAAGTATCACAAGAATGGAAAAACAAGCACCACATGTACTCATTATCAAATTGGTACTAATTGATCAACATTTATGTGCACATAAGGAAGTAACATTCATCGGGTGTTGGGCAAGCGGGAGGGGGAGGAGGGGGATGGGTAAATTCACACCTAATACATGCGGTTCGCACTGTCTGGGGATGGGCACGCTTGTAGCTCTGACTCAGGCAGTACAAAGACGATATATGTAACCTCAACGTTTGTACCCCCGTAATGTTTTGAAATAAAAAAAATTAGCAACTCAAACACACACACACACACACACACACACAGAACACGCTGACCATTTCAAGTACTTAGTCATTGTCCTGAACTTGTGGTCTCAGTTTCAGAATGCTGTAGCAACCAGGTGGGTGTGGCACCAGCCACTTCTTTGCTCTTTGTAGTCCGTCAGATATAAATGTTTCTAACACCGTTTTTTTAATCTCCAAGAATGAGGAAAGTGTAATCTAGAGATGGAGGGAGAATACGATGTTGAGATAAAACAACTATTTAATATTTCATTTTATTTTTTAAACAAAACAGCCAATTTTCTACCTTATTTTCTAATTTTTATTACATGGTTATATTGACAATTGGCAAGTGTTTAACATTAGAACTCTTGATTGCTAGACCCTTTTTTTTTTTCCAATTATACTAAAGGGAGATAAACCCTGGGAAGGTATCAACTAAAGTTCTAGTCTGTTTCAAATTTTTGCTTGTGGTTTTACTTTTAAACATGCATGTTAAACTGCAGTAATGGAAACTCAGCAAAGTTAGGAAACAAGGCAAATGAATCAAAACTCTGAGTTCTTTTTTTTTTCCCCTTTTTTATTTCAACATATTATGGGGGTACAGATGTTTAGATTACATATGTTGCCCTTGCCTCTCCCCTCCCCCCTCAAGTCAGAGCTTCAAGTGCGCCCATCCCCCAGAAGGTGTGCATCACACTCATTATGTATGTATATACCCATCCTTTCCTCCCGCCTCCCATCTGCCCAACACCCGATGATTTTTATTCCTATATGTGCACTTAGGTGTTGATCAGTTAAAACCAATTTGATGGTGAGTACATGTAGTGCTTATTTTTCCATTCTTGGGCTATTTCACTTAGTAGAATGGAAACACATAAAAAAAATCAGTTCCTTCAGCAAAACAAAATTTATGACCATGTATCTCATAAAAAATGTAATGGAAGTAGATGCTGACAATTTTCTGTAGAATGAAAAAGGGCATGCAAAAATTATCTGTAGAGGAAGTATTTTTATTTATTTGATAAGAACAAATTTTTATTAAATTTTGTGTGGCATTTGTATTATTTTATTGACTGCCAGAAACCTTTTAAGATCTGTCATGGTTTCATTTCCACCTTGGTTTTGCAAATTCTATGTAGCAAGAAAGATCTTCAGTATGCCCACTGTGATTTCTCCTAACACATTAGGTACTGCTGAACCTCAGATGTAGCACTGAGAACACATTTCCCAGAATGAAAGGACTGGAGCTTGGGAGTCTTTTCAAGGAGGTAGGGTGTCAGGATTTATTAGTTGATTCTGTCTTTGTGAGGAAAAAAAACCCAAAAATAA
>RJWJ010044115.1:0-12311 GCA_004363605.1 Indri indri | reverse complement strand
GGCCAGAACAGGGAGCTGATTTCGTCAACACCTCGAGCCAACATTAAAACCCCAGGCACATGGGATCCTGCTGTCCTTGTGAATCCTGTGGCTTAAACTGCCACTTGCTGCTGTGGGTTCCCGTTTTGGGCACTAGAGGTTTCTTTTTCTTGTTTTTAAGTTCAGAGGCTGTTGGTTCTATGGATTCATTGATATTTATACCCAAATTTAGTTGGCATAAATGCAGCCAATAATTTGAAGTTATTTTAAAACATTCAGAGCATGTCTGTATAGTAAGAGTGTGTCAGTTAGGGGTCAGTTTCCCCTCCTCGCGAGAGCCCTTGGCTTTGTAGAACCTGGAGCCCTCCCCGCCAGAGCACCTGTGCTTTGCCTCATCGGGTTCCTTTTGACCCCTGTCTTTGCTTGGACTGCGTCTGTTCCGCCCTGCCCCCACATTGGCACACACAATTAGCTTGTTTGATTTTTCTTGGTTGATTTGTTTGTTTTCAAGCTAGCTCACTAACAACATCCCTTAGCGAGTTTGGTAATTATACCGAAGTGTGAAGGGGTCTATCATCGTTTGCACAGCCTCATTCCACCTTTCTCCTCCGTCTCTGCTTCCTCTCTCTCTGGTGCAACCATTAAAATCCTCCCCGTTTCCCTTTCAGTGTGGTTCCGCGCATTTGCAGGACCTGCCCCGTTTTAGCTTCCACTCCAGGGAGCTGGCCGAGGAAATGCTTCTGAACTAATCCAATGCCATTTTTGAAAGACAGGGATTGTGATGAATATAATTTTCTCCAAATCAGTATATTCAATATTTTTAGTTCTTCAGCTAAACTAAAAAATGGCACCTATTTGATGGAGGAACCTCATTTGTATGGGTGCACCATGGCTGAATACTAGACAAATGTTAATAGCTGTGGCTTCTTATTGCAGAGCATGGAGTGAATTTAGGAAAAGGAAGACAAAAATCCAAGCAGGAGAGGATTCTCAGCTTTTGTCTGGATGACTGAGTGAATAGACTAAATTTCTCCAATCCTAGCCAGGTAGTCAGTTGGATTTAAATATGATTTTGAAAAGAATATTTTTGAGACTTTAATAAGCATAATGTTTTGTCTGCGGGAGACAGAAAAACTGGTCCTTAATAACTGAATCCTGTAGCGTAGGTAGCTAATGAGAGGGAGTTTTTGCCTCCAGATCAAATGAGATGAAGAAGGTAAAAGCCACCTTGAAATTGTAGTGGGATATACACATGGTAGTGTTTGAATGGTAATTATTATTTTTGTGTAATATCGGGATCATTTCTTCCTGCCACTGAGTTGACAGATGATTAAATTCTCCTAGAAGCCTCTGAGGATTAGCTCTGCTGCTGCTTGAATGACCCAGTGGAGGCTGACCTGGGGGGGCTGGTGGGTCCCATGGCAGGGCCAGCTCCCTCCCCGCAGCCACAGCCTCCCATGTGTTCAGGTCATGTGTCCAAGGCTACAGGATGCCCCTGCCCTTTTCTCGTGTTCTTGGGGAAGGGCAAACATTTGATTCTTTCCTAGGTCATTGGCAAATGTCTGGCTTCCTTCTGGGGCCAAGCATCCAAGTAAATGGACAGACTAAGGCAGGACGTCACTACCCTTGTGAACACTGTGAGATTCTCTGCACACTTTCCTAAATATGCCAATGTACGTTGTTGACCCGGTCAATTCTGTGCTTCCCAGATGAACTCGTTCTGCAAATGGCCATGTACCAAATCCTGTTGAACTCTAGGATAACAGCATCACCACCAGCTGGCACAACAGCCCCAGCTTTTATGGTGGGTTTACTTCAACACCCTTTTTTGGTCCTCGTTCTCCTTATTTCATTTCTAAAGGCTGCCCTTCCTTCATCCCCATTCCCTGCAGGGTTGTTTTTTTTTTTAACTTTAAAAATTTCTTAAAAATGAGAAGCTGGGCAGGTGTTGAAGGTTCTGCTTTTAAGAGTTGCAAGGCACATCCACCCATCCACGAGTTAGTCACACAGACATTAGTATCAAAAATGTTAAAGTATCTTAACCTCCTCTCTGAATAACAATGTTAGCGCAGCACACCTCATTTAACAAAACATTAAAACATTTTAGTTCCTCAGATCAAGTGTATCTATTAATAATGACTTAAATTGTCTGTACTGATTTCACATTATTAAGAAATCTCATTCCCATCATGTGGAAGAACACAGTTAGGGGGGAAACCACCTCGCTAACTTATTTTCCCGACATCGCTACTGAGCCCAGTGCAGATAATGCAAAACAACAAAGTTACTTCTCATTATTAATGTGATCTTATCCAAAGGTCAAGTGCTGCTTCATTGACAGCCCAGGAGGGCGTTTGTGGAAGCTCAGAAACAAAGGTGCCCTTGAGCTGAGTATCTACTGCGGTTGGGTGTGGAACGCACCAGCAACCCCTGTGCAGGCACAGCCGTGAGTAAACAGCCCTGGAAGGACATTTATAGACTCCGGGGACATTGCTGGAAAGCATATCACTGGAGCTTTCGCTGATAAAGGTGACCAAGTTTCTTTACAGCTGTCATGGGGATTTAATTACATGATAAAATTGCAGCTCCTGCCTCTTGAGACAAATTGCATGTTCAGACTGATTGTTTTTTATGAATCGCACACAGGGAGCAAACTACTTCTCTCTCCAAGTTGGTTTGGTCTGATTGTCATGCCCTATCATCCTTTATATTTCCTCCAGAACGAGAAGTTTATTACTGACCCCGCAGCTGAGAAGCGCCGTCTCCTGGTGGACAATTCTGGTCCCTCTGCGACTCTGCACAGAGCGAGCTGAGGCCAGTACGTCTGATGGAGTTACAGTTTGTCATACTTATTTTTTCGTATTGGCAAAAAATTAGAACTTCGAACTTCCAACAGAAAAATACACAAAATTATGAGAAATATGAATGACTATTAAATGTAAACATAATGTCCAATTGTACTAACTTAAAATGTAAGTTAAAATAACAAGAGGTTTTTTTTTGGCTTCTCAAATTGGGAAAGACTTTTTTAAAAAATCAAGTTTTGGAAGAGTTTAGTGATGCTGATGCTCTCATAGTTTGCGAGTGGGAGGGTAAATTTCTATTCACCTTGGAAACACTCTAGACTGAGTTTGCAAGCACAGAGCATCTTTCAGGTACTAGAAAGTGTAAAGAGATAAGGGCAAATCCTTGCCTTTTACGAGTGTTAAATTTAGCGGGAGAGGTAGACGGGGCAACCGTTAACTAGCAGGTGGGATCCAATCACTGCTCTAGGGAGGTACAGTTATTATGATGCAGAGGCATCAAATAAGGGACCAGAGTGACAGGCAGTAGGGCTAGGACAGGCTTCCTCCAAAGGTGGCATCTGAGCAGAGCAGGGAGGGAAGGTAGGACAAGAAAGGCCCATTTCTTCCCCAGGATGTCTGTGTCCTCCTCTCAACTTGTCACTAGGGAGAGCTGGATCCTATTTTGGGCTGAGCAAGAGACTGGTGTCGCTAGTCACAGTGCTAAGAATCTCAGCAGACCTGAGGTTCAGAGCTGAGGGGAGGGCAAGGTGGACTCTGAGATGTGGCACCCAGACCCCACCTTTAGAGAGGACTTGTCACCCAGCCTCAGATCCTTCAAGTTTGCCTCGGCTGCAGAGAGCTGCCTCATTCAAGAACAGCCTGCCCAGTGCAGCCAGATTCAGTGATGGGTCCAGGTGCAGGTTGAGAGGTCCTGTTATTTTGACCCAATGCAGGAAAACCACGACAGGTCATATCAGCTCCAAAGCTGCCTTAGAGCTGGCCAAGGCATGGTCAGGCCTGTGTCATGGATCACCTTGCACCTCTGCCCATCGGGCTTTCTAGGTATTGATCATAGGACATGACCCTGCAAGGCAAACTCTGCTCAGCGTCCATCTGTGTGCCCCTGACTCCCCAGCCACCTGGAGGAGGGTAGGCATGTTGCTAGCGCACATGAGGTGGGCGGGAGCCGCGCTGTGGCTGTGCAAAGGCCGGGGGGGCCGGAGATGGAGGCCGCTGCTGTGGTTTAGACCAGAGTTTCTCAACGAACTGAGGTGAGGCACCAGGGATGTTCTTTCTCTTTTTTTTTTTTTTGGTCCTAATTTGTTGCAGACTGATTCTCTTTCAAAATACAATGAAAATTAATTACCGGAAAAAATAAAAGGGAAAAAAGACATAATTCAAAATCCTGGAATCACACACGTGGATGTCACGTTAATGTGTCAGATTGCTATAAACACGTCGAAATGCTTGCTGGTAATTTAGGTGAGAAACACTTCCCAGAGCAGCACCTGCCTCCCACCATACCCGGGTAGCGCTGTGAGTGCTCAGAGTCGCTGGAGTGCGGGGCGGTGCGGGGAGGCTGGAGAGAATGGCAGGGCTCAGTGGCTCAGGGCACAGCTCTGGGCCCTTGAACGCCTGCTATAAAATTTAACCTGTGTGGTGTTGGAGAGGAGTGGTCACACTTCTTCTGTAAAGTGCCAGATAGTAAATATTTTAGGTTTTGCAAGTCAAATGGTCTCTAAGGCAACTACTCAACTCTGCCGGTGTTGCATGAAAGCAGCTGTAGACACTGCCTAAACGAAGGAGTGCGGCTGTGTTCCAATAAAACTTTATTCATAAAAACAGGCAGCCGGCCGTCAGCCCACAGTTTGCCAGCGTTTGCCGTGAACCATTGCAGGTTTTCGGGACGGACACGACTCACTTCCAAATGCCAAGCTTGGTGCATCCTCCTCTCTGCACACTTTTCAGCCTTCGCCCCAGTAAAACCTGCTCTTCCTTCTTGGGGCAAACTTCGCTCAGCAGCAGCAGAGCACCCAGCAGCCAGGCACACACTTGACTCTGTTCTTGCAAGTCTGCCGGGCTTCAGGTTTGCTGAACCCGAATCTGTAAATTTATGTCTTTCACCATCACATGGGGTGGATGTTTGGGAGTTGTTTCTTTAATCACTTTTTCTGCCCTGTTACCTTTCTCTTCTCTCGGACTCCAGGTGAACATGGTACACCTTTTGTCTGGTCCCACGGTCATTTTATTTCCCGCCATTCTGCTTTCTGTTCTTCAGATCAGATCCTTCCTACGGATCTGCTTTCAAATGTGCTGTCTTTCCTCTGTCGTCTTTGATCTGCCGTAAGCCCACTGCTGGCTGGAGCAAGACCAGCCCCATCTGCAAGGGAGGCGGGGAAGTTTGTTTTCCAGGTGGGCACGTCGTATTGCTATAGGGATTCTATTAGTGCAGAGGAGGGGAGAGTGGGTGCGAGTAGACAGCTGGCAGCATCCCTTGGCTCTGATCTCTTCTCCTTTCTCTTCCCTAGCTACGTAAACAAGTTTTATCGTCCTTCCCAAATTAGATCATCTCATTCCCGAGTGGCCCCTCACTGCCGTTCCAAGTAAGCATAAACACCTCTGTCTAGAGTTTGTGGCCTCACATAATGTGGTCCCAACTTCTTTGCCTGGGTTTTCACCTCCCCTCTGATTCACACACCCCAAGTTCCGGTTGGGTCCCACCTCCCCGTGCCACATGCCGTGGCCCCTGCACTCTACATTTGCTGCTCGGCCCCTTCGCCTGGGTCCCTCCTTTCCATTACAGACTCTCGAGAGCACGTTCGTCTCTCTGGGCCAGCCCAGGAGTTTTCTACAGTGTCCTCCTTATGCTATTGGGTCTGTAAATGCTTATTATATGCCTACTAGGTGCCAAGACGTGATGAACGAGACAAACCTAGTCCCTGCTCAGTAGCCAGGTGCGGAAGTTGGTATTAGGAGACAGTGGAAAACTGGACTGAGAGGATAGAAGCAGGCTACAGAGAGGGTGCCTGCCATTTCCAATCAGCTCCTTTGGAATGTTTATTTCCCACGTAGAGCACTCGGTGGCAGAACCACCGTCATCTTGGAAAGGTGGAGCAGCCTCTTCGCTAGTATTCTCATTTCTTTTTGTTCTTTCAAAACTCTCCAGTGTGCTTGGGGGTGATGCTAATAGAAGTATGTCATCAGCATACATTATTTCTTTATTAGCCTGTTTCTCAATTTTGATTCTGAAAATATCCTGATTTAGTCTAATTGCAATTTCACTGTGTTCCACAGGCAGTGACGGTTCATACGGGGGGAGCTGAGATGCGACCCTGTAGGATTTGTCTTCCTGCCCATATGCCTTTGAAGCTGGACCATTAGCTCTAAGGCATGCATCTCATCTCATCACAGTGTGATTCAGCCTGCTTCTGGGAAAAAGAAGAGCTAGCATGTTGTGTCTTGTAGAAAGCAAAGAAATATTTTAATTTTAGGTGGTAGGAGATATTTTTCTGCATCTAAAGCAAGGGCTGCTACTGCAGCCATTTTATTCCTAAATAATTTAACCATATTCAAAGATAATCTGATGTTATTGTAGGAAAGTGTATTTCTAATAAATTCCACTTGATCTGGGTGAATCAATTCAGGCAGCACATAATTGAGTCTGTTAGCAAGGACTTTAGCAAGAATTTTGCAATCAGCGTTAATTAAGAAGATGGGACAATAATTTGTGCATAATTCCGGATCTTTTCCTGGCTTGTGAATCAAAGTAATAAGAGCAATTCTCAGGCTGGTGGTGGGATAGTGTCATTAGGTGCTGATTTATAAGTACTTAGAAAGGTTTAATTTCATTTTGCTTCGAGCAGGGTCTCCCTGCCCCCACTTGCTCCGGCAGGGTGAGCAGCAAGATGGCAGAGAGCTTCCCTCTTTCCTTCCCTGCCATGGGTGACCTCCTGCCTCCCGTTTCTGTTTTTATTCTCCAGCTGAGCACCCCACTCATTTGTCCGTTTTTTTTATTTCTTTTGCTGGATTATTTGAAGCTGAGCATTGCAGCCTGTAGATATTGTGTGTACACGTGCATGTTTGTGCACAATGTCAAGCCGAAGGGTTGTACACAGCTTTAGTGGGGAAATTTTTTCATGGATCTTGCTGCAAAATGTCTCTTGGTAGATCCACAGCAAGAGCCCTTGACTACAAGCCAGGAAACATACCTGGTTTCCATTCTGCTCCCAACCGGCTATTGACTGGTAAGTGAACACACGTGAGCCTCGGTGTTCCTGTCTGCAAAACGCAGTCATAGGATGAACTATAGGCGTCGTGGAACGCTGGGAAGAGCATTAGATTTATGTCACCTATTGTCTGTGGGACTTCAGGAGTGTGATGCAACCTCTCTGAGCCTCATTTTCCGCAGCTGGAAAAGTGGGAAAGGCAATAACCCCTGGGAACAGGGACAGCAGGTTCCTGCTACACTGTAAATTCCTCTCTCTGCCTCCACGCAGGGCTGGATTCAGTTCTAACGTGCTCTGTTTTGGGGACTTCCTCTTCCTAAGCCCTGAGCGAAGCTTCTGCTTATTCCATGCATGAGAGCCCCTAAACCAGTCCCTGCCAGCCTGCCAGGCAATACTTCTCTGCCCACCTGCGCTGAAACCGGCCGTGGGAGCCCTTCCTCTGGAGGCAGGCCCCCTGTCAGGATGCGCCCCTACTGCAGAGGCCACGGGGGTCCGGGGAGTGTTGTTAGTCTCCTCCACAAACTCAAGTTGTCAGTCTTAGAGCCCTGGTTAGTCCAATTTGTAAAGATGCTTAGAGATAATCCAGACCAATCCTGTTTTTTTAAATGAGGAGATGAAGGTTCAGAGAGTTGGCCTGACTCTCAAGGTCCCACAGGTATGACGGAGCTGCTACATCAGCGGCAAAATCAGTAAGGAAAGAACCTGGTTGCCTTTCTGTTAGTCTCTGGCCCCTCCCATCACACCACACGTCTCAGAGCCACCGCCACGCACACGCTCTTGTCACTGTGTTGGAATACGATTCTCTAAGGCAGGAGCTGTGCTCATTTAACTTACATGCAGCTCTCTGGTTTGTCCTGAGTGGTGTTCCTCTCCATGTGTCCTCTCCAGGGGAGGATGACTGGCTTGGAGGAGCAGTGGCTACAGCCTGTGTGTCATGGTGTGCCCTGCATCAAGCCTTGGGCGACAAGTCTAATTCTGCAAACGGATCCTATGTTCATGTGTGTGCACACGTCCATTGCATGTTTACTCACATTAATTCCCCACCTATACATGCTGCTGGTGAGATCTCTTAATAAAAACCCAATTAGTATTTCCTTAACTTTCCTCTGGATGCTTAAATACCATTACCCCAAACATAACATAAAGCCTCTATTTTTCTATTTCAATCAAGAATTCAAGTAGCATCTTGACTTGTATATAATATATCAGCAGCAAAATCATGGAATGCTGACATCCTTAATAATAGCAATTAGTAATCAGTTGTTTCTTAAGTCGTTTGATTATGCCAGTTACCAAATTGTACAGGCGATGCATTTGGGAGCGAGGTGGGTCTGGCTGCCCCTCCCCCAGCCGTCCTTCCTCCCTCTGTGTTCTCCGCGGCTGGTGAAGCAATGGTGCGGAAAAGGGCAAGGACAAATAATGCCATCGTGGCTGATATTGAACAGTAGAGGCGGCTTTAGCAGAAAGTAGCATTAAATATTTCTTTGCAGAAATACCGATCCCAGTGGTGTCTGTGGAAATGCAGTCTGTGCCCACCCAGCTGAAGGTGGGCAAAGGAGCTGGGCCCATCCATGCCAATCACTGCATCCAGAGTTCGAACTGCTTCCCAGGGCTAAGACCCCATGCTCTGGGTACAAACAAGCATTAGGAAGCGTCTTGCCCTGGAGGAGGTTGCATTTGGTTTGAGGTGTCCAGTGGGTCTATAAAAACCAGCCCAGCAACCTGTGTGTTTCAGTAATGAGTGGAGACTAAGGGCATTTTGCTTTCATGGAGGGAGGAGGGGAGGTTGCTGCCCAGGTGGGCAGGGGTGGCCTTATGGAGGAAGTGACCTCCTCTGCGTGGGGTCTGGGAGGGAGGGATCGTGAGGGGAGCAGAGGAGGCCTGGCCTGGCTGGAGGCTCCTGCTGGGACGAGGGCGCTGAGGGCTCAGCCTCACTGTGCCCCGCTGCTGCCAGGCCTCCAAGGCCAGCCCTGCAGGGGAGCAGGTGTGCCACCTCTTTAAGGGCATCCCGGCTGGTGGCCATTCTCCTGCCTAGCGCCTGCCTCGGGAGGGTGCATCCTACGCTTCGCCCCGTCATCTGCCGGGGCTAAATTTTTCACTTCCTTTGACCTCCGCCTGCACCAAGGAACACATGTGCCCCTGAGAGACTTCTCCAGAAAGAGCCGTTTCCACCATTTTCTCAGCGAGTGCCTCTTTTTCTCTATGCTTTTTTGTGATGCCGACATGGATGCATCAAAATAAATTATGTTTTCTTCTGTTCTATCTGTGGGAGTAATACGTTCACAGGCCAACGAGCGTGGTGGCCCCGCTGCCAGATGCAAGGTCCTGTTGTTACGGTCACGTCAACAAGCGGAGAGAATGGTTACTTTTCATTTCCTTATTTTTGCACAATGTCATCTTTTGAACACCATCCAGAATTCTGTCAACCAGGCTTGGTCTTGGGATGGAAGCCTCTTCCGTCTTCTTTCCCAGCTGCTTTGGCCGACACGACGCGTGGCTCTGGCTTTCTCCTGACCTGGGGGGCATTCCCGCCTCTGCCCCTCGCCCGACCCTGCCCGCTTTTGCTTGCGTTACCGCCCCTTCAATTCCAGGCAGGGTCCACTCCCACAGGGGCCGAATCTCAAGGTTGTTCCCATAAATTCCAACCACTCTTCAAAGACTTTACAGACCCACACGTGCATTTGAGCCCAGACAGCTTTGCTCCACCAGGTGTGCGCCCCAAGGACCTGCGCTGGCCTTGGGCGCCGTTTGCGCTCACGCTCAGTAGAGGAACCGACGCCCACCTGAGGCTGCGACAGGGAGTCTTCGGGGCGACCGCCTCAGAGCAGGGCGGAGGAAGAAGGAACCTAAACGGTGATCCGACCCAGCGGTTCCCGGAGAGCGTGTGCAAACCGCCGGTTCTGCATGCTGTCAGCAGACGCGAGGGTTCTGGGGCAGGTGAGGAAGCATCCCAAACGCAGTCGCAACCCTTAAGTCCCTCCTTGCTACGTCCTTGTGCCAGTCTCCGAGAGGGGATTCAGCAAGGGGCGTTTCCCGAGCTCATCCCACCATGGAGAGCTCCATGGAAGCTTGTGGATCTGTTTAGAAAGCACCAGTTTAATCTCATACCCTGTTAACAAGCGGAGACATTGGTACAGAGAGGGAAAGTGACTTTCCTGAGGTCACACAGCCCAATGGGAGAGGCTGAATACATTGTCACAATCACAGACCCCTCCATTTTCTCTCTCAGCTGGTGGCGCTATCCTCTAATCATCACTGCAACCTTCCCATCGAGCCTCCCGCGTATTTCTCATCTTTGTCCTTGCCTTTGTGTCCATCGTCCTGCCTTGGCCCCTTGCCATCTCTCACCGGGGCAGCTGCCTTCACTTACCTCCCAGCTAGACTCACTCTCCTACCTGCTTTTTTGGTCTCCTTCACATTGTAGGTTCCCATTTTCGCCGAGTGGCACACCCGACACACAGGCCTGCTCCCTCTTTGACTTAAAGTGCAGCCACTTTCTCAGTGATGGAGTTGTTGGTGACAAGACGTGCCCTAAGGATCACACGCTTGTTCATTTAGGAACAACCGTCCTGACATGAAACCACCGGGAACAGACTCAAGCACTGAAGGTATGTCCTCAGCACCCAACTGTCCCCGTCCCCCTGAGCCGTACCGTTTGGTAGGAAATGTACATATGCATAGAAGCTATAGCTTAATGGATCTATTGTGGAAGGGAGTGTAACCGTCCTAACGGATATTTCATTTAGTAAAGTGATGGGGACAGGAAAGATTTTGCAGAGCAATTAGTAACATGGAGCAAAATGATATTTTAACTCAAGGATTCCAGGTACACAGATCTTCAACCGGCTGGGACAGGTTTCGAAGGGGGATGTGGAGAGGGACACTTGCTCCAGGCAGAATCCCACAGAAAGCAGACGCAGGACCTCAGGGAAGGCAGGCAAGGTTAAGGGAAACCAACTAGGGCAGCAGCAGCTGTCGTTGGAGGCCTTTCCCATCCCTGCACCTGAAGGGGCCGGCGAGGAGGGGGGTTGCCAGCCAGGAGCTGAGCCTTCAGCAGAAGGGGCCGCCAAACCGCAGCAGCGACCTGGCAGGGAGGGGTCCCGGGGAGCGAATGCCTGCCCGCCCCCTCTGCTCCTTGCAGTAACTGCGCCCAGCACAGGAGTCAGAGGCCGGGCGGACTGACGCAGTCCCTCGAGATCAGCCTCTCGGGGCTGCCCAGCAGGGTGGGTCTAGAGGGAAATGCAAAATGCATAGCTCAGGGCTCTTGGGCAAATCGCCATTTACGATCATGGAGTCTCCCCTCCCAGCCCCTGGGGCGGTCTCCCCGAGAGGTGACAGGTACCAAGTTTGGGGTCACAGCTCCTGGGCCCACGGACCTCAGATATTAGGAACATCAAGGCAAAGAAGAAACAGGAGATGGTTTCACCCCAAAGCCTGAAGCAAATTGCTTAAGTCCCCTAGTGAGAGGCAGCCCGGGGAGCACTCCCGGACCACAGGGAGGGGCGCAGAGCCCCCTGGAAGCCCCAATCGTAGACTGTCTCTTTATCACGTTGAAAGCTCTGTTCCCTAGAATCAATGTCCCACACACGTTCCGTTTCAGTGTTCCTTCTGCCTGTTGTACACACGTGTGCATATGCACACGTGTACGTGTGTGCACGGGTGTGCATCATGCCTGCTCATGTATTGGGAGGGGGTCTGGTGGGGGACAGCAGCCCTCACCATCCCGCAGGGCAAGACCAACACCGGGGGCAGCTCTGACAAGCTGGAAAATGGCGCAGACCAGGGAAAACACCTTCAGCAAATTCGACAAAGGGATTATCTCTACGGTATATGAAGAAGTCCCACAAAATGACAAAAAAAGATTTGACGAGATGGGGAGATAGTCCCCAGGGACCCCAGAGGCCTACAACGAAGCACAGAATCCTACGGACAGGACTTCACGCTGAGCAGTGAGGAGAGGACGGACAGGCGGGCGGTCGTGCTGAGGAAGCGCCGGCGGACGCTTGCTAAACCTGCAACTCGAACTCGTGACCAGCAACGCTCGTGGGTGAGGCTGCGCTGAAACGCGCCCTCCCACTGTCACGGGGAACAGAAATCCCTTTGGAAAACAATTTGGAAACACACTTCAAGCAAACTTTATATTCTTGTCCTGGTAATTCTGCTCCCAGAAATGTACCCTGAGGATATATCCCCACATATGAGAGAAGCTACATGCATGCTAACAAAGACGCTCATCTCGGCATTATTTATGGAAGTAAAAATGTAAACACTCTCCCTTTGTAAGTGTTTGCTTTGAGGATTTCGTGATTAATCACCTCCA
>RJWJ010044114.1:0-12314 GCA_004363605.1 Indri indri | reverse complement strand
CCCATTTATTACCTTGTGGTTCTGGAGGTCAGAATTCTGGGCCCTGCGTGACTGGGTTCTTTCTGCTCACGGTCTCACAAGGCTGAAATGAAGGCGTTAGTTGGACTGAGTTCTTAGAGAGTTGGGGGGAAATCCTCTTCCAAGCTCATCACGTTGTTAATGGAATTCAGTTCTTTATGGTCCTTAGACTGAGGTCCCTGCTTCCTTGCTGGCTGTCAGCTAGAGGCCGCCTGCATTCCTTGCCATACAGCCGCTTTCGCATTCAAAGCCAGCTTTGGAGAATATCCCTCACATCAAATCCCTCTCATGCTTCAAATCTCTGAATTCCTCTTTGACTGCTAGACCCAGATTTAAATGGCTCATGTGATTTGGTCAGGCCCACTTGGGGAATCTCCTTATCTTAAGGTCAACTGATTTGACATCTCGGTTATTAGGTTGGTACAAAAGTAATTGCGGTTTCAGACAGTGAATTTTAAATCATTATAACTAGGCTCCAACACATCTTATTAATCAAAATAGGAACCATTACAATCAACACATTTTTGCCAATGAGAAATTAGTTTGTTTATTCCTGTAGCGTAAAAATCTGTGCTTCGGGATTCGATGAACTCTTAGAAAGCATTTTCTGCATCTTGCTGGTCGTGGAAGCGTTTTCCCTGCAAAAAGTTGTCGAGATGCTTGCAGAAGTGGTAGTCAGTTGGCAAGAGGTCAGGTGAATATGGTGGATGAGGCAAAACTGCATAGCCCAATTGGTTCATGCGATGTGAGGTTGGGTGTTGTCATGGAGAAGAACTGGGCCCTTTCTGTTGACCAATGCCGGCTGTAGGCAATGCAGTTTTCAGTGCATCTCATCGATTTGCTGAGCATGCTTCTCAGATGGAATGCTTTTGCAGGGATTCAGAAAGCTGTAGTGGATCGGACCAGCAGCAGACCACCAAACAGTGACTATGACCTTTTTTTGGTGCAAGTTTGGCTTTGGGAAGTGCTTTGGAGCTGCTTCTTGGTCCAACCACTGAGCTGGTCATCACTGGTTGTCATATAAAATCTACTTTTCATAGTACATCTGATCGAGAAATGGTTTGTTATTGTGTACAAGAAGAGAAGATGACACTTCAAAACTACGATTTTTTTGATTTTCAGTCAGCTCATGAGGCACCCACTTATCGAACTTTTTCACCTTTCCAATTTGCTTCAAATGCGAATGACCGTAGAATGGTTGACGTTGAGTTCTTTGGCAACTTCTCGTGTAGCTATAAGAGGATCAGCGTCGATGATTGCTCTCAATTGGCTATTGTCAACTTCTGATGGCCAGCCACTGCGCTCCTCATCTTCAACGCTCTCGTCTCCTTTGCAAACTTCTTGAACCACCACAGCACTGCACGTTCTGGAGGTCAGAATTCTGGGCCCTGCGTCACTGGGTTCTTTCTGCTCAGGGTCTCACAAGGCTGAAATGAAGGCGTTAGTTGGACTGAGTTCTTAGAGAGTTGGGGGGAAATCCTCTTCATCCTCTTTGATGGCAGTTCCTGGGCCAAATGCATTGTTGATGTTGCCAGTTGTCTCCGCTGCTTTACGACCCATTTTGAACTTGACTAAGAAAATCGCTCGAATATGCTTTTTGTCTAACATCATTTCCATAGTCTAAAATAAATATAAACAGCAAGTATAAGTCATTAGCAAAAAAACATAAAGTGAGAAATGCGCATTAAAATGATGTATAACATTTAAGAATGTATTCCAATATCAAATGGCAAATTTCAACAATGCCAAAACCGCAAATACTTTCGCACATTTTACATGTGCAAAATCCCTTTTGTCATATGATCATGGGAGTAATATCTAATGATATTCCTAGATTCTGCCTACACTCAAGGGGAGATTATACAAGGGTGTGGGTCATTGGGTTCATCTTAGACTTCCGTCTACTACATAGCTTCTGCTTCATTCTCTTGTTAGGCTTATTCTTGGAACTTAGCCACCATGCTGTCAAGAAGCCCAAGCAGCCTGTGGAGCTGCCCACCCACAGTAGAGAGAAACTGAGCCCCCACCTCCCCTGGCCAACAGCCCCAGCTGAGCTCCCGGCCAAACAACCAGCATCAACTTGCCATGTGACTGAGTGATTTTCAAAGTGGATCCCCCTGCCCCAAGCTAAACCATCCCCACTGGTGATGCATGGAGCAGATGAGCTGTCCCCATTAAGTCCTGCTGAAACTGCAAATCTGTAAAACAAAAGGTCACTGTTGTTCTAAGCCGCTAAGTTTTGGGGTGATTTGTTATCCAGTAACAGGGTTTGGAAACCAAGTAACCACCTATGTAAGATGATCTACAAGTACTGAAAGCTACTTGTGGACAAGGAGTGGTAGCTTCTATTTCTTTTAGGACGCTGGAGCATCTTGCAGTGTAGGCCTAAACTGTCATTCAATACATGCTTGCTGATTTATTAATTCTAATTTATGCTAAACTGACTTATACCAGTCATCCATATTTAGAAACCCAGAATTTTAAAAGGGTTATCTATCTAAAAATTATGCTACTTTCCTTTTGAGCAATGGCTATGTATATATTTCTAAACTATGTTTGCAAAATATTTCGAATGTAAATAACCACAGATAATGAATATTAATTTTAAAGGTAGCCTTGACTTAAGCATTAAGTCATCCATATATCCATGTAACAAAAACACTCGTACCCCCTTAATTGATATTTTGAAATTAAAAAAAAAAGAGAGCAGGGAAATGAAAAAAAAATTTAAGGTAGAATAGGCTTGTGTGTAAATTACTAAAGTAGTAATTATATTTCAATGTGTATTTAATTCTCAACAATTACTATTTTTATTGGAAACAGTAGAAAACACTAAAAAAATCACCAGTTTTGTTATTAAAGAATTTTTATCAGTGGACATTAAAGCTATTAGGTGAAAGACTGCTGGAGAATAGACTATCTATACACTCTTCAAGTGGCTTCCCCTGGATTATTTGTTGAGTACAGAGGGGAAAAGTTACCTTTAAAATGGAGAAACCTGACCAACAACTCCCTAACCAAGTGATCAAACTTAGTATCATCAATGACGCAACAAAGTGTTTTCACATGCCTCCCACTGTGATGCACTAATAATACAACATCACCTGTGTAGTTGTTTTGCCAAAAAACGTGTAACCTAAATCCAATTATGACAAAACAGTCAGACACATCCAAATTAAGGACATTCTGAAAAATCACTGGCTTGGACTCTTAAAAAATGTCAATGTCACGAAAGACAAATAAAAAAGCTGGGGAACGTCTAGATTAAAGAAGATTAATTGAAAGAGTTAACTAAATGTGAACTTTGACTGGATCCTGGATCTCTCCCCCCAAAACAAGAAAGAGAAAAACAGCCATAAAGCTATAAAATTTAAATATACACTACATATTAGATAATAGTGCTATACTAAATTTTTTAAAATTTCAGAATATCACAGGGGTACATTTTGGTTACATGAATTGCTTCAGACAGTTTGAGTCAAAGTTATAAGTGTGTCCATCACCCAGATAGTGTGCATCGTACCTGTTAAGTGTGAATTTACTCATCCCCTCCTTCTCCGTCCATGGAGTACTACTCAGCCATAAAAAAAAAATGGTGAACTAAATGTTAATTACCTAAGTGCCTTATCGCGTTGTAGTTAAGTATGAGAATGTCCTTGTTCTTAAAAAACAGATCTTAAAATGTTTAGAGGTGAAATGTCACTGTGTGTGCAAGTAACATTCAAGTAAATTGTGTAAGGACTGAAATTCTGTACCTGGTTGAAGAATTTTGTATCAACATCTAGATAACATTGTCCAGAGACTGAACAGAACAAGCAAAGTTGCCTTCCGCACAGCTGAGGAGAAGCAGGAAGCTACGCCTTCACCTTCCTGGGTAGCACGTGGAGCCCTGGGCACTTTAAGGTGGCTGCAGCACCGCGGAACTAAGGGTGAGGCTATGGTTCCACTTCTGCCAGGGGAACATACACACTAACCCACGCACCCTCTACGCACTTTACGGTAGTCCATGGAAGGCGTGAATGCGCAAGGGCGAGGCCGCGCCTCACTCTTCACAGGTTAAACGACAACAGCACGTGCAGTCTGAGCACTTTACGGCAGTGACGCAAAGGCGGGAACTCGAAGCCACGCCCTTCTGCGCCACAGACACATTCACGACAGCGGCATGCGTGGTGTGACACACTTTACGGAGGCGCGAGGCCGCGGTCGGACGCTGCGTCGGGGTCAGCCACAGGTTAGGGGGCTCCACACTCCAAGTTGTTGTGGACTGGCTGTTTGTCCGTTGGGGCAGGAACAGCTCGGCGATCATGGCGCGAGTGCAGCACTATGGCGGAAGGCTAGAGATTACCCGAAGACCCCGGAGTTCCGGGAATACATAACCAGCACACATTTCTGGGGTCCTGTGGCCAACTGGGGCCTTCCTCTGGCTGCCTTTAATGACATGAAGAGGCCTCTGGACATCATCAGCGGCCGCATGACAACAGCGCTCATCTTGTACTCCATGGCCTTCATGCGCTTCGCCTACCGCGTACAGCCTCGAAACTTGCTGCTCATGCCTTGCCATGCCACCAACGTGGTGGCGCAGAGCATTCAGGCAAGCCGCTGCCTACGCTACCACTATGGTGGCGGCGGCGGCGGCAACGACACCCCCGCGGAAGGCCGCGACCCTGCGGAAGCCCGCAACCCTCCAGCTACCACCTGCGCCGGAGCCTGCCCCACTGGGCAGTGTCCCAGAGGAGCTTCTTAATGGCCGAGAGGGCCTGATCGAGTCTTTGCAGCTTGCAAGCACTGAACTATCACTCCTGAAGAAAGCCCAACAAAGACTTTGGTTTTGACGCTGAAACAGTGCGAATCTGATTTAAACCTGCAGTTCGGTTAATAAATAGAAAGTTGTGTTGAACTAAGCTGTTGAGTATTGCCTATTTTGTGAACTGGAAACAAAATGTTTAGAAGGTGAGGGTAGATTGGCTGGTCTTCCTCTTCACGGGACCTGCAACTCGAGTGTTTGTTTATATGGGTGAGGAAGACTTTGCATGAAAAACACTTCAAATTATTCACAAACTTGCAGCTTGGTTTTAAAGCTCTCTTGGGAACATGTTTTTATTGTTTTGTGTGTCCAGGGTAAATAAGGGTGCTTAGTATCACACATGACTTAAAGCTTGGTACAATCACATATCTCTACACCAAAGAAGGTCTGGGGGCTATTCCTACTGAGGGAAATGTTTTGAGGTGGGTTTAAAATGAATATAGTGAAATTAAACTGGATTTAAGTACTTAAGAGAACCTAGACTCTCTTGGTGACTGAGAGCAATTAGAGAATCTACTATGGAAACAGGATAAACAACACGGAGGACGGTTACTGTCAAACAACCTTGGATTCTGGGTAAACAAAGTAAAAACAACAAAATCATTATTCTTTCCTCCTTTCCTTATCCTTAAAAGTGGGGTAAACTGGTTTCCCAGTTTGTAAAACTGGTTAACCAATCACTCTGTGTTGAATGCTAGCTGGGGTTGGGGGGGTGAGGGTCAGTGGTCAACAGCAGTAGCCCCGAGTATCCCCCTAGGAATCCTGTGGGTACTACTGACTTTTCTTAAACCAGGGAGCGTAAGAAGGGAGAAAGAGAAGGGTGGGGCAGTGGAGTGAGGCCATTACCTTCACAGCAGAGGCTGCCCTCTAGGATTTGACTCGATTTCCCCCTGCCCTTGCCTCTGGAGGATGCAGGACGTTCCAGAGTGGTTACTGGGGGACCCCAACATTTTGTGTTTCGAAGTGCTTAAACCTGGCTTTTGATAAATATTTCAAATGCAAAGAAATTGCCAAGAACTGTCTGAAAGGTTCTGAAGACATCAGCTCTTGGATAAAACAGGCACAACATTAGTACAACTCTGGAAGATTCCCCTTTATTTTCTGTGGTATCTAAGCAGAAGTCCTCTTCGTGGGCAGTCTCTGTGTTTCACATACTGTATATGTGGCGGGGGGACAAACCCAAACTATGGGAAAGTATAGTTTATTAGTTATCTATTGCTGTGTAACAAATCACCCCAAAACTTAACAGCTTAAAACAATTCTCACAATTTCTGAGGGTCAGGAATCTGGGAGTGACTTAGTGGGGTGCTTCTGGTTTAGGGATTCAGCTTAGCTGGAGCTGCCGATCCACTTCCAAGCTCCTCATACAGTTGTTTGCAGGAGGCTTCAGTTCCTTGTCATCCGGGCCTCTCCATAAGGCTGCTCGTGACACAACATGGCTTCCCCCAGAGTGGTGCTCCGAGAGACAGCCCAAGATGGAAGTCCTAGTCTTTTATAGCTTAATCTTGGAAGTGACATACCATCACTTGTGCTGTGTTCACACACAGACCCTGGTACCCTGTGGGAGGAAATATGAGGGTGGGAATACCAGGAGGCAGGCAGGCACTTGGAGGCTGGCTACCACACATGGTTCTGAAATAAGATTCTCATGTCTTTCTGATACTCAGTAATAAAGCATGTAAGGTCATTTGCCCACTTTTCCAAAGAGATATCACAAAATGCTCAGTTTAGGGGGCCAGGAGCAGTGGCTCATGCCTGTAATCCTAACACTCTGGAAGGCCAAGGTGAGAAGATCGCTTGAGCTCAGGAATTTGAGACCTGCCTGAGCAAGAGCGAGACCTCATCTCTACTAAAAATAGAAAAAATTAGCCGGCTGTGGTGGCTATTCAGTCCCAGCTACTCGGGAGGCTGAGGCAGGAAGATCACTTGAGCCCAGGAGTTTGAGGTTGCAGTGAGCTATGATGATGACGCCACTGCACTCTAGCCTGGGAAACACAGTCAAAAAAAAAAAAAAAAAAAAAACAACAGCTCAGAGTTCTGTGGTCATTATAATGTGCATATGTCATAGAGCATGGGTTTGAAAGCAGAAGTCTCTGAATTGTCTAAAACGTTAAGACCTACTATTATCTTCCAGACTATGTAATGCAGTATAAAATCAGTTCTTAAAGTTATGAATCAAAACCTTATATCAAGATTTTTATTAAAATATTAAAGGACTTTTTTCACTTCACTATTTCATGAGTAAAAATTAATATACTTTAGGCTTGTCTTACAAAATGTATTTTGTAATTTGAGTATATTTCAATAAAAGGCCACTGTTGAAGACATTTCAGAGCAGGTAAGTTTCTAATTAATCTGGTAAGGGGAAAGGAGGTAATCTCTGCTGATAATTTCCTACCACTCTACAGTTCTAAGTTAGAGGTCCAAATGATTAAACATCCGAAAGATCGCAACACCTCCACCCCAATGCAAAGCTCTACTACTGCATCTAATTCGTAATATGCCCACCCAACTAAGAGATCTAGCCCTTTGTTGCCTAAGATATTAGCGTTTCAAGCCATATCATTAATATTTTAATAAAAATTAACCTTTCAAACAGGTTTATCATTTCTTTTTTTTTTTTTTTTTTTTTGGAGACAGAGTCTCACTCTCTTGCCTGGGACGAGTGCCGTGGCGTCAGCCTAGCTCACAGCAACCTCAAACTCCTGGGCTCGAGCAATCCTACTGTCTCAGCCTCCCGAGTAGCTGGGACTACAGGCATGCGCCACCATGCCCGGCTAATTTTTTTCTATATATATTTTTAGCTGTCCAATTAATTTCTTTCTATTTTTGGCAGAGACGGGGTCTCGTTCTTGCTCAGGCTGGTCTCGAACTCCTGAGCTCAGAACAATCCGCCCGCCTCGGCCTCCCAGAGTGCTAGGATTACAGGCGTGAGCCACCGTGCCCGGCCTAGGGTTATCATTTCACAACCTCCCCAAACTCTCAAAGATAATCCTTTCTGACCTTGGCAATTTAACCTAAACAGATGTTACCCCTACTTTATGAAGCCAGTAACATTTTCTGAATTGGCACAGCTAGTTTTCCTTAAGTTTTTGTCACCAACAGACTTCAGTTATTTCCCAGAATTCAGGTGTTTTATTCTGAGTTTAATACATAACGTCTTCCTTCTTAGGTTCTCTGAGCTCCCTGGTAAAGAACAGGGTAAATCCAAAAAACTGCCTTATCTTTGCAACTATAATGCTAAAACCACTTTTTCCCTCTAATTCTTTCAAAACTATGAACCACATATTGTGTCCCAGGGAGAGGCCGAGAACAAATCACGTTGCCCGATGATGACAAGGCACTCCATGATGAAACAAAGACAGCCCTGTGCAGAAAAGCAGCCACTCATTGGGCGCCTTCCTGTGACCACGACGATGCACAAGTGCCCCTGGAGGTGGAGCTACAAAATGGAGGCTACGACGTATTCCAGGAAATATGACACAGACATCTTGCAGTTTGAAATTATATTCATGTCTCTTTATCATTTTGAAAGTAAAAATTTTAATTACAAAATTTCAAAATACACGAGTGTATGTCCGTTGTAAAAATTTCACATGGGAGTATATACAATAGAAAAGCCAAATTCCTTCTGACTATCCCCTCTAGCCCAATTCCTTTCACAGGGGTATCACAGCAAAAGAACTTGGGAAAAGCACACAACTTTCCAGACCTCTGTTATTTTAAAATATGAATACAAAGAGTATTATAGCATGCTATGCACTGTTAAACGTTTTGCTTTTTTAGTATGTCTTAGAGATCATTCCATATTACTGCACTGCAGCATGACCTTATTCTTACTAACAGTTGCATGATATTCTGTAGCATGGATGTGCTACGCTTTTTAAAACCAGTCCTCTATTGATGGCACTCTGCTGTACACATCCTTTTGTGCCCACCTCTGTGCACAGTTCTGTGATGAGACACTCACAGGTTGATGTCTCTGTATATGCTATTAATACATTTGCTTTAAAGTCCTTTCTGGGCATGTCTTCCTTTCTCCATTTCAGTGTAATTAAATGTTGCCGGTATAAAGTTATCTGAACAATATCTTTATCAGAGCAGACAAATCCGATAAGACGACAGCTTGTATACCATCATCAACACCCACCCTACAAATCCTTATGTATTTGTAACTACTTCAGTGTCTGGCACATGGTTGACTTGATAAATGCTTGTTGGAGAAATAAGGAAAAACTTAACTAGACGCAGGTATAAAACAGAAGTGTTCATAAACCCCAATTCCTAAAGTTATAAATTAGGTCTTAAATTGGTCAGTGAATCAAGGTTCCATCTGATCCCAAGTTTGTATCTCACATCTAGAAGCTAGGAACTATTTCATTAAGTTTCCTCACTACTGAAGTCTTCTCAGGGGACTTCGTGAAATGGAGGGAGAAAGAAAATGTAAGCCTAATTGGAAAAATTAAAGCAGGAAGTTATAGGTGCATTTGTATTCATCTAGGTTTTATGCAACAGAATTATATTAAATGCATTTTAATGTAAAAATATACACCAAATATACCCCTACCCTCCGACCATTCTCAATAGATTACATCCTCGGTGGGCAGCTGAATAGGAAAAAAAGCAGATCTTTACTTGGGGTTGCAATGGAACACTTCCTCCAGACAGTGGGGAACACGGCAATTCTGTCCAAAGGCAACGTGACCCAGTTAAGTACCACTAGCCTTGGAAGTGAGCAGATGTAGGTAGGGGTAGATGAAAGTGCGGCCAACCCCATAGACCGCTGTGTACAATGGGGCAGTGCTTGCAGTTTAGGAAATCAGTAAGATGCAGTCAGCTATGGATGACTTTTTGGGTAAAAGGAATAGAGGAAGTATGAATGAATTTGCTGAAAGAGGATGATGTCTTTGAATTGCCATAAGAATGTTGAAATTTTATTCTTAAATTTCATAACGAAGGACCAGGCTTACTTAATAGTCTAACTAACATTTAGGTCTACAAACACTCCTAAGCTAACAGATGACCCTTCGGTCAAGTGAATATTCACTGAGCACATGAGGGCCAGGCCCTGAGATCAGCACTGGGGATATAACTGGACAAAAATAAGTAAGCTGATTTTGGGGAGCTTACTTTTCCTAAGTGTACCATAAACAAGCTGCCAGTTAAGAAGCCTTCCCCTGACATCCCTGCTTGTGATGCTGGCCTGGGCTCACCCCCTGCATTAGTCAGTCAAGTCACCACCACTCTGTAGCCCCCGCCACTGACCAGCCAGGGGCTGCACCCCCTGTTCTACTGCCTTGGGCTACTCAAACCTGGGAGTCATTGTGCCAATTAGAAATGGCTAGAAAATGCTCTTTCAGGCTATTTTTCTTCTTGCCTTCTAAAAAGGAAGGATTTCTATCTCAACATTTATATCCCAGCCCAGCCTTGGGCATCCTCATGAGTGAGACTTACAGGCAGCAGGCAGTGGGAATAGGATTGTCTGCCAGTGTGTGTGTGTGTGTGTGTCCCTTTGGCACAGGCCTGCCAAACATAGCCTTTACTATGTTAAGCGGCTATAGTTTAGGACCAGAAAAGAAACATTTTATTTATTATATTCTAACTTATTCTATTAAATTTTTAAATTTATTTTTAAGACAGAGTCTCAGCTGGGTGAGGTGGCTTACACCTGTAATCCTAGCACTCTGGGAGGCCGGGGCAGGAGGATCACTCGAGCTCAGGAGTTCAAGACCAGCCTGAGCGAGACCCCATCTCTACCAAAAATAGAAAAAATTAGCTGGGCAACTAAAAATATATAGAAAAAATTAGCCAGGTGTGGTGGTACGTGCCTGTAGTCTGAGCTACTCAGGAGGCTGAGGCAGGAGGATCACTTGAGCCCAGGAGTTTGAGGTTGCTGTGATCTAGGCTGACACCACGGCACTCTAGCCTGGGCAACAGAGCAAGACTCTGTCTCAAAAAAAAAAAACATCCCACTCTGTCACCCTGGGTAGAGTGTAGTGGCGTCATCATAGCTCACTGCAACCTCAAACTTCTGGGCTCAAGCCATCCTCCTGCCTCAGCCTCTGGAGTAGCTGGGACTACAGGTGTGTGCCACAGCACCTGCCTAATTTTTTCTATATATTTTTAGTTGCCCAGCTAATTTTTTCTATTTTCAGTAGAGATGGGCTCTCACTCAGGTTGGTCTCCAGCTCCTGACCTCAAGTGATTCTCCCACCTCGGCCTCCCAAAGTGCTGGGATTATAGGCATAAGCCACAGCACCTGGCTGAAACTCACCTTTTAAATAGCAAAAGATCCCTGGATGGTAGCAAGTTTTGGCACAAGAGTATCTAATATTTTTTGATTGGTATAGATTATACAGCCCCAAGTTTATAAATATTAAAAAAAATACTCCCGAAGAGTCAAAGGAAAGTCCAGGACAAAACAATAAAAATTCCTTTTTGTTTGGGTACAATCCTCTGGTAACTTTTTCCTTTTGCACAGAAAAGGATGCCTGAGATGGAAGCCATGCTGACTTTCACAAACATGCCTGATTTTTCTCAAAGGGCAACCTAAAAGGAAAGAGAATATTTTAATTTTCTTTATTTGAGGGGAAAAAAAGTAAAATACCAAAGACAGTTACTTCCTTTAACAAGTTTTCCCTATGGATACTAGCCAGTTGCTATTAATGCCACAGTAAGAGCTAGCATCAATGGCATCATTTTAAGGCAGAAATGCTTTTTAATCATGTTATAAAGTTGATTCACTTAATTCTAGACTGCCAGTGACTTCAGGTGTATTTGGCTAAACAAAGTTGCAGGGAATTGATGTTGAATTACTTCATGGATGTGAGAACCACCAACTACAAAAGAACACAAAACTCAGTGTCCTTTCTCTGCAGTAATGAGGACATGGGGAAACTTCAGATTAGACTGTTGTGTGTTCACTATGGCCTTACATAAGAGAACAGACATCAAAGCAATGGGGCTATCTGTCCTTATTTAACATTATGTGTCTCACCTTAGGCCTTCCTTTCAGGGGTCTGTCTCCCAGGTTCCTTTGAATCCTGTTTTTGATGTTGCAGACGGAGGCTGTCTAGCTTCTGCATTTCTTCTGTAAGATCATTTCTAAGATCCTCATTGTTTCTCAGAAATTCCGTCACCACTTCCAGCTGATTTGACATCTGCAAGAAAACATACAAAGTACAGCTTAGGCATTTTTATAGCAGACTTGTAATTCCAATGAAAAACTTATTAGCGCCAAGAATGGCTTCTTGTTCATGTGTCCACCAAGAGACAGAATCTTGGCTACAGGCATCTGTACACAGCTAAGTTAAAAGTTTGAAAAACAGGCCGGGCGTGGTAGCTCATGCCTGTAATCCTAGCACTCTGGGAGGCCGAGGTGGGAGGATTGCTCAAGGTCAGGAGTTCGAGACCAGCCTGAGCAAGAGCGAGACCTCGTCTCTACTAAAAATAAAAAGAAATTAGCTGGACAACTAAAAAATATATATATATA
>RJWJ010044113.1:0-12310 GCA_004363605.1 Indri indri | reverse complement strand
TCGCAGAGGGGGAGAGGGGTTTTATGTCTCGCTGCTGCAAGCTCACAGGCCGTGCGAAAGACGCTGGCCAGGCGGAGGGGCTGGCTCACTCATCTGCTCAACACCCCAACGCCTTCAGCTTCCACAGGCATCTTCCCCTCTCAGCTGGGGAGGCACTCAGAATTCACCGCTCAATTAATCGGGCCTGGCTGATTAACTTTAAGTCCTGGAAGGGCCGAGCTGGTTGCGAGGGCTCCCAGGCTGGGGGAAAGAAGCCGATCCACACCATACTGAGACCTGCTTTGGGCCCTGAGCTGGCGTTGGCCCCACCCCAGGGCGCTGGCTCCAGAGGGAGCCGCTCAGGGGCTGGGAGGTACCCGATCAGGGAGTCAGTCGGGGCACCAGGGTGTCCCACCATCTCCTTTATGTCTCCCTCCCCCAGTCTCACGCCAGACCAGCAATATCTCTCGCTTCTACTGGCCCTCCCTGAGCAGTCCCAATCGCCAGCGGCAGTTTCCAGGTTAGAGTCCTCTACTCAGTAATCACCTCCCTGTTCAGGACCCGCCGGGTGCCAGAGACCAGCTTCCTGACTCCTAACTGCCTCCGGCGGTAGCCCGGACCGGCTCCTCCCCTGGCGGGTGCAGTCCTGACGGAGCTCCGGGAAGTTCAAGTTGCTTCCAGCTCGTGTCCCCTCACCGCTGGGCCCCACGTTTCCTGACACAATTCTACATTCACTTCACACAAGCCCCTGCCTCTCGGTGGGCTTGTAAGTCTGTGGGGAAGCTAGACTGTCTTGTGCGGGACTTATCCCGGTGCTCTTACTGACCTGGCTGGTGCCGCCGTCTCACGCTCCACTCTATATTGTCTGTCTGCGCTTTCCAGGTTTTGCATTCCAATCTCCCTTTCGCCTTATTCTTTTTCCAGATTTGTGTGTCCCCCGCTGAATCTCTGCCGATTCACCTCACTGTTTTTGCAGGAGAGAGATCCGGTCGTGTGTAGCAGACCGAGATCTACATCTCTTTCTCTGGAGGCAGGGATCCAGGAGGCTACCTTAACTGTGTCATTTTTCTCCCCTCCTGCTTGACCTTTAAACAAATTTGTTTAGGATGTTTGCGTCTATGTTTATGAGGGATATCGGTGTGTCATTTTCCTGTAATGTCTGTCTGATGTTGGCATCAGGGTCTCATAGAGTAAGTTGGAAAGTATTCCCTTATCTTCAATTTTTGAAATATTTTTGTGTATAATTGGTATTAATTGTTCCTGAACTGTTTAATATAAATTTACCCTTGAAGTAACCTGAGTATAAAACATTCATTGTAGTAAGGTTTTTAATTATAACTTAAATTTCTTTAATATGTATATAAGGCTATTCATGTTATCTCTTCATCTTTACCTAGCTTCATTTGTGAATATATTTCAAGGAATTTTTCCATTTTATCGAACTATTTATTTATTTGCATGAAACTTTTCGTAATATTTCCTTATCCTTTTAATATCAGCAGCATCTGTATTGAGCCATATCTCTCGTTTCTCATATTGGTAAATGTCTTTCTTTTTCCTGCTCAGTCTGGCCAAATGTAAATCAATTTTATTGAAATTTTAAAACTAGCCTTTGATTTACTTAATTTTTCTCTACTGTTTCTTTTTTTTTATATTTTATTGATTTTTCTTCTTTTATCTCTGATCTTCACTCCTTAATCTTCCTAATTTGGGTTTAATTGGCTTTCTTTTTCTAATTTTTAGCTGGAAGTTCAAGTTGTTGATTTCAGACCCACTTCTTTCCCAATGTAGGCATTTAGTGCTATAAAATTTCCTTAATTACAGCTTTAGCAACATGTTACAAATTTTGGTATGTTATCTTTTCATTTTCATTGAGAAAAAATACTTCCTAATTTCCTTTGTGATTTCTTCTCTTATCTATAGACTATTTAGAAGTATAACATACTACATGATGTACATATCATATGGCTTACCTACCATAAAATTCTCCCATTTTAAGTGTAATTCGATGCTTTTTAGCAAGTTTATGTAGGTATGAAATCATCACCACAATCTAGTTTAACAATATTCCTATCACCAAAAAGATCTCTGATGTCTATTTATAGTAAACCACGGTTCCCCATTCCAGTTCCAGGAAATTATTAATTTACATTCTATCTCCATGCAGTGGCCTTTTCTGCGATTTTCAAATCAGCTAAAAACATGCATTATTTAGAGGTAGGTTTCTAAATTTCTACTATTTGTAGATTCCTAAAACTTCCTCTGTTGATTTATAATCATGTACTTTGTATGAGGATTTTAATCCTTCTAAATTGATGGAGGCATTATCTTCTGGCCTTGCCAATGGTTTATTCTGGAGAATATTCCATCTGCAAATGAAAAGAATGTGTGTTCTGTATGGTGGATGGAGTATTCTAGAGATGGCTGTTAGGACAGGTTGGATAATAGTGTTGTTCAGGTCTTCTGTATCCCTGCGGATTTTATGCCTAGTTGTGCTTTTCATTATTGAGAGTGCAGTGATAAAATTTCCAACTACTATTGTTGAATTCTCTATTTCCCTTCAATTCTGTCATATTTTTTTATTTCATATATTTTGAAACTATGTTAAGTACATATGGTCACATATTTTATATTTTCCTGTTGAATTGACCCTTTTATCATTACCAAATATCCCTATTGCTCCTAGTAAAATTTTTCTTCCAAAAGTTTACTTTTTCCAATGTTGGTATAGCCACTCCCCCTTGCATATCAGTGCCACTTACACTGCATAGTTTTCCTGTTCTTTTACTTTCAGCTTCCTTGTGTCATTAAAACTAAAGTTTGTCTCTTGTGAATATGATTGTATTTTTTTGGTTTTTAAATACCATTTTGCCAATTTGGATCGGAGTGTTTAATCCATTCATATTTGATGTAATTATTAGTATGGTTGAATTTACAGCAGACATTTTGTTATTTACTGTTTCTCCTTACTCCTTTCTTTTGCTTTAAATAGATTTTTTGATTGCTTTCTCTTTTTTCTTTTAGTTTATTTTATCAATGGTTCCTCAGGAATTATTATATGCATCTTAATTTAGAACAGTCTGCTTCAGATTAATGCTAATTAATCCCAGTAAAATCAACTTTGCTCTGATATAACTTCTTATTCTCCCTTATTTTTGTTATTGTCATGTATCTCATATCTTTAAATGTTATGTTATAAAATACAGCTTTATAATTATTGCTTTGTATACTTTTATATCAGTCAATAAAAGAGAAAAACATATTCTTTCTTTTATATTTATCTAAGTAATCACCTTCTCTGGTGTTCTTTATTTTTTTCATGTGGATTTGACTTAACTATCTGAGGTCATTTCCTTTTATACTGAAGAACTTCCTTCAGTATTTATTGTAAGGCAGGTTTGCTAGGAATGTTGATTATTTGGAAATGTTTTTGTTTTTCTTTCATTTTGAAGAGTACTTTTTCCTACATAAAGAATTCTTGATTGCCTTCTTCTCCCACTCCACCCAGCACTTGGAATATGTCATGTCATCCTGGACTCCACTGTTTCTGATGCTGTTAATCTTATTGTGATTCTCTTGTATGCAATGAGTTATTTCTTTCTTGCTGCTTTTAAGATTTTCCTTTATCTTGAATATGGTGTGTCTAGATGCAGATCTTTGTGTTTGTCCCACTTAGAGTTTGTTTGATGTCTTTTCCCCTGTGTCACTCTTAAATTTCTGGCTATTTACTGATCAGTTGCTTGCCCTAATCTGTGTCAACTTGAGACTACCTGTGATGTCGGCCTTCTCTGATTGTTTACCACTGACATAGGTACGGTCTTTGATGCCCTCGAGTGTGAGCTTTCCTGCACTCTGCTCCAAATACAGCCAGCAGCCCCCACTGCCAGAGAGGCTGTTGTTCACGGTTTGCTCCACTGTGATAAAACTACCTTGTCAAGGAACAACCCCAGAATAAAACTCAATATATTCCCACTGTGCCTACCAAGGTTCAGTTGCTTATCTTGGATAAACACTTCTAAATTTGTTGTATGCCTTTGGTCAACTTCCAGAGTTCTAAAATAGTTTTTTATAATAATTTTGTCCAGTTTTATAGTTATTTTTTGTGTAGAGGATTTGCTGAGATTTTTGTTCCAAACTTCTGGAAGTCCTACACCAGAGACATAATTTTGATTTAAAATATTAATAATTTATAAACTTAAGACAAAGTTAAGCATCATAAACTTAAAGAATTTTGGTGAACTAGACATATCTGGATCTCAGTCTAGTCTTGAGGTTCAGTTTACACTTAAAAAGTCCTGGTGGAGAAAGACATTCTGAAGGAAATGGTGCAATAATATAATTTATCTTAGGCTATATTGTTAATAACTTGTCCTATTGAATATGTGGGATCTTAAGGAATATTATTGATAATTCTTTGGGGCCAGCAAATCTACAAGTGAAATAAAAAATGAGAGTAAAAAATGAGAATCAGTCCAAGTTTTCATAAGAAAAGAACTTTCAATAAGAAGATATCAGAACTAATTCCAAATTTTAATGAGATAAATTTATCAATATGAATAAGACTCTCAGATTACATTTTTAAAATGCAATAGTATTATATGTAAAAGAAACATAGCTAACAAGTGGAGAGAAAAGAAAAACAGCTTCTGAGAGCTGAAAGCTGGCCTAGTACTATCTAGGCCTTAGTGTTGCTAGGAGGACCTGGCCTGTGTCTCACAAGTAGTCCATAATGTTCTTCTATTGAAGGTGACAATTTCACGGAACACTGGCATCAGGCATCAGAAAGTCACCCTGTTACTATAATGTCTGTAGACAAAAATAAGACCATTCTGTAGTCACATATGAACACAGGTAAAGAAGAGAACATATCCCAAACCACAAAAATGGCCAGACATACTCCTCTCGTAGTTAATATGAGTGACTGCCAATTATAAATTAGCCTTATTTAATTCCTTTCATTTCGTAGGTAAGAATTAAGGTACAATCATAAAATTTCCCCCACTTCATGACATCATCAAATCCTTAGCTAAACCCTGCTTCCTTGAACCTTTTCCCAAATCACTTAACATAAACCCAAAACCTATAACACCCTCTTACTGAGATACTCCATGGTTCTACATGGTGTGTGGTGTTCCTACTGCAAAAAGTTAAGCCCAAGTCTGTTCAACTATAGGTGAGTTCCTGGTGTCATTGGCTGATGGGTATTGACACCTGCATTAGAAAGAATGAAAGTTAAGGTGGACAAAGAAAGATCAGTTAAATATCAATATCATAAATTAATATCTTATATAATACCTGAATTATATGAGAAAGTTTTAATTCAAGGTAAAATATGAAAGAAGATTAATATAGATGACTAACAAAGGATGAAATCTATGATAAAGATCTAACTGTCACAAATCTGTAGGTACCTAAAAATAGCATAAAAATTACAAAAGCCTGGAATACTTTTGCTTTAGATTAGGAGATCAACAAAATTTTTCTATAAAGGGATGGATAGTTAAACACTCTGGCTTTGTGGGCCAGAAGATCTGTGTTGAAACTATTCAGTTGTGCCATTGTAGTATGAAAACAGCCATAGACAATCCACAAACAAACGGGCATGACTGGGTCGCAAGAAAACTTTGTTTATGGACACTGTAATTGGAATTTTTATATAATTTTCATTTTGTATGAAATAGTCTCCTTTTTTAACAAGTAAAAAATGCAAAAATCATTTTAAGTTCACAGGCTGTTCAAAAATGAGTGATAGACCAATTTGGCCCATGACCAATTTGCTACCTACTATCTTGAAAAGGTGAAAGATTTATATGATCTGAAGAGAAACCGAGTATGCTACCCTTTCTCCAGATAATCGCAAGGCTTACTCTCTGACCTTTTTAACTGCAATGCTGCCTTCTCAGTAGGAGGCCTTCTCTGATTACCTTTTATGAAGAGCATCCTCCCCCATCCCTTCTCTTTTTGTTCCCCTATAGCACTTATTTAATATACTATATATTTTGTTCATTTATTGTTTGGCCCCCTTAATAGAAAGCATATATCCTGTCAGAATTTTTTATTTTGTTTACCACTTTAGCCTCAGTGCCTACAAAAGTGTTTGGGGTATCGGATGCACTTAATAAATACCTATTCAGTGAATAAATCAGAACCTTTGGGACAAATCACGGAACAGTAAATGGCCGTTATCACTTGGGTAAATAGCTGGTCATATGTCAGTGTCTCCAGTTCATGAACACACGTGGCAGAAACCTTTATCTCACAGTTGTGAGAACACTAAGGAAACATGCTGGGGAAGCAAAGGCAAGGGTCTGAGAGCTAAAAGACAGAGCTTTTATTTAATAGCCTGACATACCTACAGAGATTATTCACATTGAAGGATTCAGCCTAAAAATGCAGTTGGATTAAATTTTGTTCTTCCCTAATACCTAGCCAGTGAGGGTTCACAGGGAGCATTATATATCAGCTATAGATAAATACTACGCTTTTATTACCTCCAAGTTGTTGTAACAGTAATTTCTTGGTCCTGCTTTGAATAAAAACACTTGAGAAAAAAAAAAAGAAAAATGAAACTTCAGGGAAACTAGAAAGAGTGTGTTAGTGGTGGTTAGGGATAGAAGACAGGGTTTGGCTGAGGGAGGGAATTGTTTTTCATTTGGATCATCTGAATAGTGTTTAACGGGGCAGCTCCAGAATTTCTATATGTTAAGAGTTTTAGGATGCTAAGCTGACTTGAAGATGGGGAGGCAGACGGCTATTTTTGAAAATTTGCATGCGTAGTAAACACACTTTTATTGCTTAAAGGGATGGTTTCCATGATGAAAGGCCTAAAGCTACTTCAGACCTCCTTTTAAAATTAAATATAACCATTTTCATGTTTCGTTTTATTTTTCAAAGATAGGGGAGGGGGAGCCAAGATGGTGAACAAGAAAAGCCGCCAGTCAGAGTGTCTCTGCAAAAAAAGACAGATTTTAGAAGAAAGTGAAAAAAAGAAACTAGCAGAGAAACATAGATCGAGTAAGGGTTGGAAGGAAGGGTGCCTGTAACTACAGGAGACTGCACGGGAACACGTTGTGGAGGAGAACTGGAAGGAGAAAGGTCCTGAGAGGCTTGGACACCAGTGACAAGGGTAGGTGGAGCGGTTAACTTCCCCCCTCCCTTGCATCTCAGACCATTGGTGGGCTCCTGAGCGGTTGGAGAGACCTGCTGACACCAGCCCAGAGATGGCTGCCGCCAGTGAGCAGTGGCCTCTTGCGGACACGGCGCCGGGCTCCCAGCTCCCTCGGGGCACCTCCCCATGCACAGACCCCAGCCTATCAGCAGACCTCATATTGCTCCATTCTCTCCTTCCCCTTCCCTACCCATGGGTGCCCAGAGAGACAATTTAGCCATCACACAGAGGCATCTCCAAGGAATGGGACCTTTCCTTTTGGGGACCTACAGCAGACTGAGGGGTACTCAGACTGCGAACTCCCTACCTACCAGCCCTCCCAGGTGCTGCTTGCCTGGGGACTCCAGGAGAGTGGGGTAAATCCCAAGGTGGAGTGAAATAGATCCAACTTGGGCACCTGTAGGTGATTTGAGACCAGCACCCCTCCCACTGGCAGGGTCAGGGATTGATCTCCAGGGCCCAGGGGACAGGCCTGCAGACGAGACCCCGTACACCCAGGTCATGATTACACTGCCCCGGGGCACAGAAGGGAGATCTGTGAAAGAGCCTACTGAGGAGTATGTGCCTTCAGGGGCAGATCAGCATGCCCAAGCAGCAACACTCCTCCCAAAAGAGGGCTGTGCACCCTGCTCAGGCTGTGATCCTGGGTAGGGAACCTCCTGGCCCACATCACAGCCAGGGGAGATCCATTGGCCTGAGGTCCTGCCTGATGGTAGAGGCCTGGGAGAGGCCATGGAGTGGGGGAGGGTGGAGGGGAGCAAGACCTGCTCCAGAGTGCGGGTCTCAGAGAGCCCAGACTTTTCAGCTGAGTGGAGCCATTCCAGCTCTTCCTGGCAGCTTTGCACAGAAGCAAAGAACAGAGCTTTGACCCCTGCTAACAGCAGTTGTGGAGCCTGAGGGCAGGATTACCCAACCCAGCCCCGCCCTGCCCAGACTCACTCCCAGACCTGCCCCCATTGAGGTGGAGAATAAGGACACACCTGTAAGTCCCAGGGCCCCACCCACAACCCAGGCACAAGAGGGCCTCTCCAGAGGTACAAGAGCTGGTTACAGGAAACAAAAACAACACTGCAGCTTGCTCTTCCCTGCAAGTGCTACCTACTGACTGGGAGGTCATCCTGCACAGCATTTACTGCATCTACTGATTCATCATAAAGGGTGTGGTCGAATCTCACCCACAAACACCACCTACTGGCTCAGAGACTAAACAGGGTGTGTCATTATCCAAATGAAAATCTAAAGGCAAGAAGGAACAACTGATCCAGATGGGAAGGAACCAGTAAAAGAACTCTGGAAGTATGAAAAATTAAACGGAAAGCACACCCCCAAAGAGGAACAACAGCTCCCTAGCAATTGACATTAACCAAACTCAGAACACTAAAATGACAGAAGAAGAATTTCAAACATGGATTGTAAGAACACTCAATGGTATGCAAGAAAAATTGGAAAACCAACACAAAGAAACCATAAAAACAATCCAGGACTTGGAGGAAAAATTCACTGAAGAAATTGAAATATTAAAGAAAAACCAAACCGATCTCCTGGAAATGAAGGACTTATTCAGGGAACTACAAAACACCATGGAAAGCCTCAACAACAGGGTAGATCAAACAGAAGAAAGAATCTCAGACATTGAAGATAAATCCTTCCAATTAAGTAAGTCAGTCACAGAGATTGAGCAGGAAATTAAGAGAAAAGAAATAAGCCTAAAAGAAATGTGAGATTATGTGAAAAACCAAACCGGAGGGTAATAGGGGTTCTGAAAGGTGAAGAAGAAAACACTCAAAGGCTGGATAAGCTATTTGAAGAATTAATAGAGGAGAATTTCCCAGGCCTTGCTAAAAATCTAGATATACAGGTACAGGAATCTCAATGGACCCCAGGGAGATTCAGTGCAAATAGCAAGACACCACATCCCGCAGTCATCAGATTGACCAAAATATACACCAAAGAGGCCCTTCTAAGAGCTGTAAGGTGAAAGAAAAAAGTAACATACAAAGGAAACACTATCAGAATAACTCCGGATTTCTCAACTGAAACCCTACGAGCAAGAAGAGACTGGGACCCCATTCTCACTTTTCTGACACGGAATAATGCCCAGCCTAGAATTTTGCACCCTGCTAAACTAAGTTTCATATATGAAGGAGAAATAAAGACATTCTCAGATAAGCAAAGACTAAGGGAATTCACCAAGACACGACCAGCTCTCCAAGAAGTACTCAAAACAGAATTACACAAGGATCAGCACAATAAACACTCTCAAATGTGAAACAACTCAAAAGTTAAAGACCAAAGCCCAGATTCCACAATGGCTCAAGAGAGAAAACAAAGCAACAAAATGCAACCCAACAGAATGAACAGTAACTCACCCCACTTATCGGTTCTCTCAATAAATGTGAATGGTTTGAACTCCCCTCTCAAAAGATATAGGCTGCTTGAATGGATTAAAAAAAAACAAGGCAAGCATCTGCTGTCTCCAGGAAATGCATCTAACCTGCAAGGATGCATTTAGACTCAAAGTAAAGGGGTGGAAATCAATATTTCAAGCAAATGGAAGCCAAAAGAAGGCTAGTGGGGCAGTTTTGATCTCAGATAACTTGGTTTTTAAGTCAACAAAAGTAATGAAAGACAAAGGGGGTCACTATATAACGGTGAAGGGTACAGTTCAATAAGAAGACATAACAATTCTAAATATGTATGCACCCAACTTAGGTGCACGCAGATTCATAAAGCGAACTCTACTTGATCTAAACAAATTGACAGACAGCAATACCATAATAGTCGGAGACTTCAACACCCCACTGACAGCACAGGACAGATCCTTGAAACAGAAAATTAACAAAGAAATAATGGACTTAAACAGAACTCTAGAACAAATGGGCCTGACTGACATTTACAGGACATTCTACCCAAAAACCGTTGAATATATGTTCTTCTCATCAGCTCATGAGACATTATCTAAGATTGACCATATTCTAGGACACAAAGCATGTCTCAAAAAATATTAAAAATAGAAATCATACCATGCATCTTCTCAGATCACAATGAAATAAAAACAGAGATCAACCCAACAGAAACTCTCATCTCTACACAAAGTCAAGGAAATTAAACAACCTTCTGCTGAACAATTCCTTCATAAACAAGGAAGTAAAGATGGAAATCAAAAGATTCTTTGAACTAAATGTGAAAGGTGACACAAATTATCAAAATCAGTGGGACACAGCCAAAGCAGTCCTGAGAGGAAAGTTTATTTCCATAAATGTCTATATCCAAAAGTCAGAAACATTACAAACAGACAACCTAATGAATTGACTCAAAGAAGTGGAAAAAGAAGAACAGACCAACCCCAAACCCAGCAGAGGAAGGGAAATTAATAAGATCAAATCAGAACTAAATGAAATTGCCAACAGGGAAACTATATGGAAGATTAATAAAACAAAAAGTTGGTTTTCTGAAAAAATAAAATTGTCATGCCTTTGGCTAAACTAATGAGAAACAGAGAAGAAAAATCTCTGATAAGCTCCATCAGGAACAAAAAAGGAGAAGTTAAAACTGATGCCATGGAGATTCAACATATAATTTATGAATATTACAAGAACCTTTATGCACACCAACTGGAAAATGTAGAGGAAATGGACAAATTTTTAGAAACACACAGTCTCTCTAGGCGCAACCAGGAAGAAATAGAACTCCTGACCAGACCAAAATCAAGGACTAAAATTGAAACAGCAATAAAAAACATTCCAAAAAAGAAAAGTCCCAGACCAGATGGTTTCACACCTGAATTTTACCACACCTACAAAGAAGAACTGGTGCCCATCCTGCAGAAATTATTCTACAACATTGAGAAGGATGGATTCCTCCCCAACACATTTTATGAAGCCAACATAACCCTGATACCAAAACCAGGAAAGGATGCAACAAAAAAGGAAAACTACAGACCAATATCACTTATGAATATAGATGCAAATATTCTCAAAAAGATTCTAGCTAACTGAATCTAGGTGCTTATTAAGAAAATAATCCATCATGACAAAGTGGGCTTCATTCCTGAGATGCAGGGATGGTTCAACATATGCAAATCTATAAACGTAATTCATCACCTAAACAGAAGCAAAAAAAACCATACGATTCTCTCAATAGATGCAGAAAAAGCATTTGACAAAATTCAATACCCTTTTATGAAAAGAATGCTTAACAAAATAGGCATAGACAGGGCTTACCCAAAAATGATACAAGCCATTTATGACAAACCCACAACCAACATCATACTGAATGGGGAAAAATTGAAAGCATTCCCACTTAGAACTGGAACCATACAAGGTTGCCCACTATCTCCACTTCTATTCAACATAGTGCTGGAAGTCGTAGCCACAGCAATCAGGCAAGAGAGTGGAATTAAAGGCATATGAATGGCAGCAGAAGAGATCAAACTCTCACTATTTTCTGATGATATGATATTATATCTAGAAAACCCCATGGATTCAACCAAGAGGCTCCTGCAATTGATAAATGAATTAAGTAAAGTCTCAGGATTGAAAATCAATACACACAAATCACAGGCTTTCATATACGCCAATAGCAGTCATACCAAGAACCAAATCAAAGACTCAATTCCCTTCACAATAGCAACAAAGAAAATAAAGTACCTAGGGACATATTTAAGTAAGGAGGTAAAAGACCTCTAGAGAGAGAACTATGAAACATTGAGGAAGGAAATAGCAGAGGACATAAACAGGTGGAAAACCATAACATGCTCGTGGGTAGGCAGAATCAAAATTGTTAAAATGTCTATGCTACCCAAAGTGATCTACAGATTCAATGCAATCCCTATTAAAATACCAACATCATTCTTCACAGATGTAGAAAAATTAATTTTATGCTTTGTATGGAACCAGAGAAGACCCCGCATAGCGAAAACAATTCTAGGCAATAAAAACAAAATGCAGGTATCAATTGACCAGACTTCAAACTTTATTATAAGGCTTTAGTAATCAAAACAGCTTGGTACTGGCACAAAAATAGAGCCATTGACCAGTGGAACAGAACTGAGAACCCAGATATAAAACCATCCTCATATAGCCACCTAATCTTTGACAAAGCAGACAAAAACATGCACTGGGGAAAAGAATCCTTATTCAACAAATGGTGCTGGGAAAACTG
>RJWJ010044112.1:0-12302 GCA_004363605.1 Indri indri | reverse complement strand
GCTGGGACTACAGGCATGCGCCACCACGCCTGGCTAATTTTTTCTATATATTTTTTAGTTGCTCGATTAATTTCTTTCTATTTTTAGTAGAGACAGGGTCTCGCTCTTGCTCAGACTGGTTTTGAACTCCTGAGCTCAAACAATCTGCTCTCCTCGGCCTCCCAGAGTGCTAGGATTACAGGCGTGAGCCACCGCGCCCGGCCCAGCATTACGTTTTTGAAATTCATTAATATCGATCCATGTAGCTATAATTCATTCACATGTACGTCTGGGTTGTTTCTGGTTAATTCTTTTCTGTTACAGACTCTGCTACTCTGAACTTGCTTGCATTTGCCTATGTTCAAAAGCTTCATCTAGGTATGGAAATATTGGGTCCTCAAATATGTAATTACACCTTTAAGTGTAACAACTGATCAAACTGTTTTGGCCAAAGCGGGTTGCCAATTTATTCTCCCACCACCAGAAGTGTGTGACAATTTCCATTACTTCATATTCTTGGAAATAGAGGCCATCTTATTTATTTGTATTTATTTATGTGTCCTAATCCCGTAACACACAGTAATCAGCACATAGCAGGTACACTGTAATGTTTGTTGGTCAGATGAAGAAGTGAATGTGATGCTTAAGCAAAGTCAGAGAAAGAAGATACAGGTTCTTTTAGGGACTATTACAGAATAAACATATTTTTCTTCTTCCAATGGTAGAAAACAAATGACTTTATTGATAAAGAATGCAATAATAAGAAAAATTACATTTTTTGCACCCAGGGTGATATGTGTTCAATTTCTATCTTGTGCTCTCTTTTATTATTATTAATATTATTATTATTATTTTTTGAGACAGAGTCTGGCTCTGTTGCCCTGGCTAGAGTCCCGTGGTGTCAGCCCAGCTCACAGCAACCTCAAACTCCTGGGCTCAAGCAATTCTCCTGCCTCAGCCTCCCAAGTAGTTGGGACTACAGGCATGCGCCACCACACCCGGCTAATTTTTTCTATATATATATTTTTAGTTGTCCAGATCATTTCTTTCTATTTTTAGTAAAGACTGGGTCTTGCTCTTGCTCAGGCTGGTCTCGAACTCCTGACCTTGAGTGATCCACCCGCCTCGGCCTCCCAGAGTGCTAGGATTACAGGCGTGAGCCACCGTGCCCGGCCTCTTTTATTATTTTTATTATATAAGAAATGCATGTTCATGAGAGATGGATAAGAAATTATAGTGAAGGATAATTGTTTTTAAAAAAATTACCAACTGAAATTGCACCATTAAGAAATAAACACTATTAATTAGCATTGTACAGATGCACCATAATCTATTTAATGGTTACTGAGGTCATTTTGATGTTAGTGACTTCAAGGCTAGAGAAAGTGGCTTTTGGTAATGTGCATATTGACAAAGAATGCACACTGAATGAAATAACTTTTTGGCTTTAAATGTAATCAGCCATTCAAGGGAGCAGAACACATGGACTCTCAGAACATTAGAGCAATGAGGGAATTTAGGTAACCTCCATGTACCTCCCTTATTTTCTATAAGAAGAAAAAGGGCCAGAAATATTAATCCCAACTCTGATTATTGCACCCGCTTACTCTGAAACTTCAGATCATTCCTAAAGAGTTGAAAGGCCAAAGTCCACAGTTGGGCATCCAAGGGCTTCTCAGTATAGATCTCTGTCCTGTATACCAGATTCAGAGTAGATTAAAAAAAAATTCACTACTCACTATGTGCCAAACTCTGTCACAGACATTTTTTTATTTAAGCCTAATGACAACAGTGATGTAGGTGTTTATTGCTACCACCAATTACCACTTCATTTTACAAAGGAAACTGAGGCTGAATATTCAGTGATTTTTGCTGAAGTCTCAGAACAAATTGGTGAAGGGCCTAGGTAAGCCAAGTGCCCTGACTCCCAGGATGCTGCATTAAAATGACTCTACTCTAGGGAGTACCAGTCACATAACGCACACTACTTTCATTGAACCAAGGGCAGGCAACCCCTCTGTTTTCCACCTGGCAGTTTTCTTACACATTAGGCCTGTGTCTTCTCCCTGGTCCCTCATGGATAGTTTTCATTTCTTACCTTTAGCTTGTCTCCCGCCTGGCATACGGCTTCAGCATACAGGGCAGAGAAGGGTGGGGGAGGGGTGAATAGGCAGTTGGCGGGGGGAGTTGGGGGAATAAAGAGTAGACGGTTGTTTTCGTTCTGATATTATTGTCTAGTCAAGATCCAAGATGCTGTCCCTCTCTTGTTGCTGTGTACTCTTTGCTTTGTAACTCAGAAGTGTTTATCATGACAAGCTGTGAGCAGATGGACTGGAGAGAGGAGAGAAATTTGACCCAAGAAGATGTCACTTTAACAGCTGAGGCTAGTATTTCACCAGATGTCCAAGCATTTAACCCATTAATGGCTTTATGAAGATCAGCAGTAATTTTTTCTCTTGCTGAAATATTAACCTTTTTTTCCTAATTAGTTAATGGTAGCAAGTATTTGCAAATTATAAAGCATATTTTGTATTTAAGGGCATTTGTTTTCAGTGTCCTCTTTGGTGCATTCATCAATCCAGAGAGGTAATCAGGAAAAATATTATCAATCCTGGTTTATTGATAAGGAAACTGAGGCCCAACTTGTCCAAAGGCAAGTGAAAAGACGGAGGAAGAGCTCAGACCACTAATGCAGATGAGAAGTTGGGAGGGACCTCAGAAATTGCCTAGTCAAATGTCCATACCCAACAGATAAGAAAACTGAGGCCTAACAGTGTAAGAGCGTTGTTGAGGCTCCCGCAGGGAGTGCACATGGGACTCGAACCCAGGTCCCCTTCCTGCAGCCCCAGGATTTCCTCCACCAGATCGTTTGGTACCTGCCTATGCACTGCCCCAACACGCCTGCCTCACTGGCTGGCAAAGGAGCAATCCAACGTGCTGGCTGAAGATGAAGGGGGAAAAGGGACTGCCACATTCTACCCAGTCATCCTGTACAATTGTGTACAGCTTCAAAAGCCTGCATGACTCTTAATAAGTAAATGGATTACCTGAAAGATCGAAATCAAACATTCCTAGTAATTTTGCAAATTGCCTAACTTTCTGGTTTTTAAAAAAAGTTCATCCTTTGATTTAATCACTTTGCCAACATTGGAGGGAATGGAGAGGAAAAAAAATTCTTATTTTAAATTCTCCTTAAAGGAAAAGAGAATTGAAAAAAACTAGTGTGGAGTGAAGAAAAGCATAATGGATCACTAGTCAACCAGGACCTGAATTCCAACTGTGTGTTCTTCTGAATGTTACTTTGACTCTCTGAGCCTCAATTTCTTCTTATGCAACATGAGAATTAATACCAGTCTTATCTGCTTCCTGGGAATATGGGGAGAATATATGGTTAATTACCATTAATTTAAAACTATGCTATACTAATATGTAGCATTGTTAAAAATAACATTATTGGGCATCTTTCCCTTGGTATGGTGAGAGAGGCAGCAAAGCTTAGCATCTCAGAGAACACACCAGGGAGTCATATTGTCTGGTTTGAATTCTGGTTTTATTACATACTACCTGTGTGACCTTGAGCAAGCTACTGAGCTCATCAGTAAAATGTGGGTAAGAGACTATCTCTCACTGGTTTGTTATGAAGATTAAGTAAGTTAATGTTTGTAGTGTTCTTAGAACAATGTTTTTTTCATAAGTATTATGTAAGTGGCTGTTAAATAATTTTTAAAAAATATTGGTTACTTCAAGGTAAATATGTGTCCAGGACAACAGGAGTGTTTTCTTAAGATTCCCTCTTAGCTGTCTTCCTATTTCAATTTCTAGCCACCAACCTTCACCTGCATAAGTAACTGCTCCCCTTTAGGGACCTTACCTGGGTTCACACCCAAACTTCCTGGAAACCCACAACCAGATGACTCTTCTTTTGGTTTCTTGAAGGGGTCAATGTGATTGGTCTTCCCAGGTCCATGGTGACCAGAAGACCTTGAGAGGGTTTGAGGGATCATATCACAGGTTCCAGGCCACTGTGAAAACCTCCTATGATCTCAGCACTGCACTCCTGATTTGGGTGTGCCCTGGGAAACCCAAGGCTCCTTCAGCTTGAGATCTATGGTATACCCTATGGACCAGGGCAAACAATCTCTGTTCTGGAATGAACCATATATTGGCACTCTTGATGGGTTTGGTACTGCTTATACTTCTCAGAATACTCATGTCCTGACATTGACATAAGAATTTAGTATATATTAACTTACTGACTTTTAACTCAACACTATGAGGTAGGCACTATTATAAAACTCATTTTACAGATGAGGAAACTGAGGCACAACATTGTTAGGTAACTTGCTCAAGGTTATACACCAATAATGGAAAACTGAGCTTCGAACCTAGAGAGTCTGGCCAGTCCTGGGTGTAGCTTGCATTAACTCTGCCCCTATTCCGTTAGTTGAAACTTAATCATAGGGCTCTATTTAAATGCAGAAGGAGCTGGGAAGTCATTTCCCAGTAACAGCTCCACCCTGCGCAAAGGGAACATGACTCTTTGCTGCACAGGAAGGCTTCTCTTCATAAAGCCACATTTATGACTAATTTATTTAGGATGATTTTCCCAAAATATTAAGGACTATGAATAGATATTAATGTTTTTATACATAATTGAACTTTGCATTCCAGAGTTCAAACAGCATTTGATAAAAGTGCCTATTCCACTGCACAGCTAATATATTATGTATTATCATTAAAATGTTTTAAATTTGGTAGTCGAAAATTGTATCTTATTATTTTACTTTGTCTTTTTTTATTACTAGTGAGTTAAACATATTTCCATGTTTATGAGCTAACTTTGTTTCTGCTATTGTTACAAGTTTGTTTTTTCCTCCTTTGTTTTTTCTTACTGATTTTCATAGGTTTTTAAGGACAAGTATTTGTTTGTGTCAAATTTTCAGAACCTGTTTTTCCCTGATTATTTTATTCTTATTTGTTTTTGTTTTTTTTATCTTGTAATGTCCTATCTATCACCAATTTATTCTCTGTCTCTCTGTGTAAGTTGCTGAAAGTGCATCTTTCATCACTGGTAAGTTTGGAACATGCTCTCCTGTCCATGTATTTAATTGTGATGACAGGATTACAAATATTTAATAATTTAACTCTAAAAATAAAGAATGCATAGTATTAGATACAAATCTAAACTATATTTATCCAAATGGCAACTAGTATTCCCTATTAAATGCACCGATTGACAAGTATGCTCCCTACTTATGATTTTTTAATGCCTCTCTTTTTTAAGAAAATATTTCTGTCTATAATCAGGTCTATATCTGAACAACCTATTCTGTTCTACTGAATTTTTTATTCTTGTGTTAACATCACATTGTGGCTTTATAATATGCCCTAATAAGTAGTGGAGTTTTTCCTATAGTTATTTAACAATAACTATGAAACTATCATTCATGGTTTTAAAAAACTACTCTTGACTTTTTTTCTTCTAAATAACATTTAGGAAAAAGTTTGCCAAAATAAGATATAGGCCTTGGTTTTCCATAACCTATAAACATTTTCATATAGTATATTGCATGTGTATATATATTTGTACTATTATAAAATAGCACAAATTAGTAATAAACTAGCAATAAGCTCTAGAAGAGAGGTTCAATGAAGAAGAAATGTGTTATCTGGTTCTTTAAGAATTAACCTGAGTTTTTCAAGCAGATCAGGAAACAGTGGCAATGGGAGACTATAACACAATATTATATGTCTGTAATAGAGCAAGATGTCAAAATTAATCAACTGTTTTAGCAATTAGGTACCAGATAATTACATAATTATTAGATCTATATCCAACTTTGAATACAAGAAAGAAAAGGCTTTATGAAGTCTCCAAGGACCGTTTATAATAATAATAATAACAACAGTTACTGTTCCATTTTCTTTTGTATTGCAGAATACTTACACACATATTAATTTATTTTTTCATTTGCTAGTACTTAAAGAGAAATCTCCATAGTTACTATGTGGGCAAATAATTAATATGTTCTAAGTCCAGTAGTTACAGGCATCCATAATTAGTTAGCTAATGTATGAATTAAATGTATATGTATAATAATAAAAAATGAAGAAAATATATGAATTTGAGAGAATAAAAAATCATGCACACCTTTTCAGAAAATTATTCGGAAATACCTTTTAAAATTTAAAGTATGTGCATATATAATGATTGATGATACTCTGATGTAATACTAAGGCCTCTTCCAGTTTCAATATCTTTAAAGAAGAGCAAAAATTATAAAACACCAGTGAAACACCCCAAATGCAGAAGTTAAACAGTTTTATAATTCTCTCTCCTACCCCCATCCCTAATTTCCCAGTCTTACCTGACAGCAATTTTTTTTTTAAAAAAAGGGCAATACTCCTTAAAGGGCATTTTCAAAATATTCTAGTTAGCTTTCAGAGGAAAACAAAACAACCATCTTATTTATATTTGTATTTCATTAGTTACCTAGTATTTAATTCAACTACATTAAAAAGAAAAGTTGCTCATAAAAAGGTTTAGGAGCAAATGTACCTGATTCTTGATAACCCATTGGAAAGAGCTCCACTGTGTGAGTGCCCTTGAAGAGTGCGTACCAGAGGGTGGTCCCCAGACTGGCAGCATTAGCATCACCTGGGAACTCATCAGTCATTCAGACTATAGAGCCCCTCCACAGAACTAATGAACCAAAAATTCTGGAGTGAGACCCAGGAGTCTATACTTAATTAGGTGAGCATTTTTATAATTGTATATACTTACATTTATTTAAGATTACTTATATGATTTATGCTTTTTAAAATGTATTACACTCATCTTTGTGGCTTACTACGTTGTGTATTGTTAACTGTAAGCTTCCTAAGCAACTCTGATGCATGCTAAAGTTTGGGAATCACTTGGCCTGGAGTTGTCTAGTAGCTGAGAGATCAGTGTGTGGCGGACAGGAATGAATCTGTTCTACAGTCGTTAGGAGAGGTCCTCCTTCACCTTCACTTGCTTTCAATCCCCTTCACAGACTGACACCAGAGGGCTGGATGCTATGCACATGCTTAGCAGAGTTCTCAACTTCCAGCAAACATTCATAAAATGTTAGCTCACATTCTTAATATGAGATGCTTTTCCAGGCTTCCAGACAAAAGAAAAAGCTTCCTGCCAAGGGTCATTCCTTGCAGAAGGAAGGAGGTCAGGTTTCACATGAAGCAGTTTTGGGGCTTCTGTATGTTCTTCTCAGGGTAATGCCACCATATATGGAGTTAAAGAGATCAAACTCCTTCCTTATTGTCTTTCAGTAATGTATTCTCAGGCTAATAAAGCTTTGCTCATCAGAAGTGGGCTTCCTCCCATCCCCTGTTGCTGGATTATTCTGATGCCACTAGCAGATAGAGATGTAAAAGAGCTTGATCTTTCTTCTGAGATACCTTAAACCTACATCTGTGATCTAACAACCAGCTCAATGTGAAGAGCAGACCGGTGTGGCCTGGCATCCATTTTATTCTGCCCTTGTTTGGTGGTCTGTAGCCGGGATGATTTGGTTTCAGGCAGTTGTTTTCCACTATGGTTGTACTTTAGAATCATTTGAGGAGCTTTTTAAAAATACTAATGCCCTGGTCCATTAAATCAGAATCTCTGAGGATGGGATCTTGGCAAAGGTCTTTCTAAAAAATTTCTCCAGGTGATTCTAATGTCTGGCTTGGGCTGAGAACCATTTGTTAAAGGAACACAGTAAGAGTACCCCATTGGAGGCCTTGAATTTCCAATTTACAGATGAGCAAATTAAAACCTAATGAGGTTCCATTGCTCCAGGAACTAGCAAGTGGCAGGGTTAGGATTCAAAGTTCCTCTGACTAAAACTCTGTGTTTCTTGCAATCCACACACACAAAAATGTCTTACCAATGAGGGTCTTCACAATCCTATGAATTAGGACACATACAAAGATCAATTACAAGAAAGTGATAGGTTAGCATAGAGAATCAATTAATGATAATTATAAAATGATCAAAGGGAAGCTGGAGCACATAGAGGAGAATAGATATATCCAACAACACAAGGTTTCTGATGCATCCTGGGCTTACCATCTGAAATCCCAAAGGAAATGAGAAAGCGCTGTCCATGGGCTAACGAATGAAGTCAACTTTAACTGGGTGCAAGCTTGTGTCAGTGATCCAAGTTATTTATTCTTTTATTTTTCCTGAGAGGAGTCTCTTAGCAAGAAGTCACCCTTGCTTTAACTAGTTTACCGTTCTTTGCAGAACCGAATTTCAGTGTTTCAGCTTAGGAGGATTTTCTTGTAGCTTCTCTTGTCCTCTTTTCTTAAGGGAAATTCTGGTTTCTACGACAACTCATTACTGAAGTAATTATGCCCTCTGCCTCAGTGTAATCAGGCTGATTTTCCAAAAATCTAAAGTTATCTTCCTCCCCCCTCCCAAAAATAAAGGGAAAAAAGAAAACCACCCTCCAAAGGGTTTTTTTTTTTTTTTTAATTTTAATTTCCTCTCTCAAAAGAACACTTGGTTCTGAACTTGGAGTATAACACTGGAATTTCTCCAGAAGTCTATAAATCTTTTGAAGATACAGGTTTGTTGTCAAAAGGATGGGTTTTTTCTTTCCTGAATGGGGTGAGGACAAGGTATGCAAGAATGAACATTCTCAGTTCAGTTTGCTTAGTGCACATGGAATCACCTCATTCTCCTGATTAAAACCTTTGATGACTTCCTATTGCCCCCAGGCATCCTTGGCATTAAAGGCTTCTGCTTTGTCTCCTGTAGGCCTCTGAAGCCTAACCTGGCACATTCCTTTCCCTCTCAAACTCCTTCCCACTTAACTGAAATCTGTGCATGTCCTTGTACAAAAGCAGCACAAGTTTCTTTGCCTTTTGCCTGATGACTTTCGCCTCCAGATCTACATAGTTAATTAGTTTCTTTCCTACAAAATCCAGTTAAATCATCATTTCCCCCTGGAAGTCTTTCCTGCCTTTTCTAATTCCCTGTCATTCCCCACTTTCATTCCTACAGACCCCAAAACAACACACAAACATCTATTTGATTTAGGAGCCTCTTCCTGTGCTTTGAAAATGCTTTGTGCTGTTGTTATCGTTACTATTATTATTATTCTTATTTCTCTCTCTCCCAATCCTCTCAATCACTGTAACCTATGAGAAATGGTATCTTCTTTGTTTACAATTTCTGTCACATAGCACCTTGCCTGGCTCTAAAAAGAATCTTTAGACTTATAAAGACTAAAATTTTAGAGACATAAAGCACAAATTCCCCAAGTATGTCACTGGCAATGGTGGTAAGTGAAGTCACTCTTATTTCTACTCTGTGTTTCCTGTAACCCTGGATTCTACATACTGGGGACCTTACCATGTAATGGTTATTCATTTAGTGGAACATCACTTTCTGAACGATGCCATCCCAGCTTCCCAGGGTATCATCTCTAAGCTGGTGCATCAGTAGTGCCTCCAAAAGGCTATTCCATTACTCCATCTGCCAGCAATGTTTGGGTCATGCAGTGTGTCGTAAGACCACTGGTCATGTGCTCATTATTGTATCTCATTTGCTGCAAAGATGGATTCTTGACCTGACATTATGTGGCTAAGAATACTGATGTGCCCTTGGTTAGTGATGTTGGCAAGGCCCCTGCAGGCAGGAAGGGAAAACATGGAACATGCTAGTCTATATGAATTTTTGCCTCTTCCAAGATAGAAGGGGTACAATGAAATTAACTTCCAACAAGTGATGACTTGGTCTACGCCAGGGATGAAGGTATATTTGGAGTTTGGGTTTGGTCTCCCTTTCTGGAAATTTGGGCATTAGACAGTGGTAGTGGTTAGATGAGCCTTGGTGAGTGGGAGCCCATGCTATTTGGTCCATCCATTGCCTCCAAGTCTACATCCAAAGCTTTTCCCTCCCATGAACACATTGTGACACTGGATAGGGCTGAGAGGAGACAATGAATAATGTTGGCTGATACCAACTAGCCAGATGATTTTATCTACCTGTTTGTTTACTGACTCTACTGTGGCAGGTGCTCTCAGGTGGGCATTAACATGTAATACAAAGATCTTTATCCTTGTTACCTGTTCCCTTACATCCTTCCACAAGCTTCTTCCCAGATCTTCTTGCTTGATCTTCCAATCTTTTTCCTTACTTGGCTCTAAGCAACCAGCCAAACCATTTGCCACTGACCATGGAGAGTTGTAGATGTATTAACAGATACAGATATAGATGTATGTATGTGTATAAGAATATGTGTACATGTGTACACACACACACACACACACACACACATAGTGTCATCTCAGACCATTTTCTTTCTACAGAAAGTTGATAACTAGGTATACTAGCTTTGTCCATTGGAAAGATTTCTCTTTACAGTAATCTCTGAGGGGTGTCCTTGAGTTAGACTTTAGTGTAGCTGCTTTCCATTTTCAGCTTGCACCCACATACGGAGCCAACCTATCCATGAACTAAGCTCAGCTTTTCCATTTTTTATCAGATGATCATAAGAAGATCCTGTACAACCAGTGAGTGGAAGCCCATGCAATCGGATCCATTAGTGTGGCAGTGGCAAATAACATGGGCTTCTAAGCTATCCACCTCTGCAGCTTACTTGTGCATTCTGGCCCTGCTTGTGTCTAATCACATGCATAAAATCACCATGTTACAATGAACTGTTATTGAATCTAACTTCCCATATGATTTGGTGAGTATGATGAAACCTAGCTGTGACAGGCACCTCTGGCTGCACGGTTATATGATGTCCTATGGTTAGGCATTTCATCTTTACCAGGGTCCAAAGAGAAAGATTTTGGGAAAATAAATTATCATAAAGTTTAAAAAGACAATTAGAATACACTAAAACGATAACATATAAGTCAGAAATGCAACAAATAATTGTTTTAAGGTCCTACGTTTTTCAGGAAGAGTAAAGGTATTATTAATTAAGCATAAACTTTGATATGTTAATCATGTAATTTTTTTTGAAAACTACTAAAAATAAAAGAAAAGAAAAGAAAAAGAATGTATTACTTTCCAAAAGGTAAATAGCAAAAGATAATAATAATTTAAAAAAATTCCAAAATAAATTCCAAAAGGAGAAAGAATCAGGTTATTAAATATGAAATGTCCGATATCCTTAAGTACTAATTTTGACAGTTGATATTTCTGAAATTTCACTTTGATATTTCCTGTTTTATTTTTATTGTGAAAGTACATCCTCAGTCTTTCAAATGCATGGCTTGGCTTGTGATTATCTTTCACATTTTTTTAGCACAATTTTTGTGAAACCCTGGGTAAGTCAAAAATTCATGTTACTTTCGAATATGAGTTCCAGCATGGAACCAGTGCTGCACGGATAGCTCGAAACATCAATTAAATGTTTGGGAAGGATGTGGCTAATGAACACACAGTATGTCAATGGTTTGAGAAGTTCTGTTCTGGTGATTTTAATCTTGAAAATCAGCCATATGGGTGACCTGAGACCAAGGTGGATAATGATGAGCTGAAAGCTGTAGTGGAAGCGAATGCATCTCAACCTTCCCTTGAATTAGCAGCAAGGTTTGATGTAGCTATTCCAACAATATTGGACCATTTGTAACAAATGGGCAAGGTAAAGAAGCTGGATAGATGGGTTCTGCATGAATTAAGCTAGCATCAGAAGAGAAATCGTCTAGAAGCTTGCCTTTCTTTGCTTTCACGACATAAAAGTGAGCTACATAAAAGTGATGGACACCGTATTTTTATGTGTGATGAAAAGTGGATTCTTTTTGACAATCACAAGTGTTTGGCATAATGGTTGGATAGAGATGAATTGCCAAAACACAGTCCAAAACCAAATATTCATCAAAAAAAGCTAATGGTATGTGTTTGTTGGTCCAACGCTGGTATTATCCACTACAGCTTCATGAAACCTATTCAATTGATTACAGTGGATGTCACTGAAACCAGTTGGACAAAATGATGAGGATGCTTGTGATTAAGCAGCTGAGATTGGTCAATAGAGACAGGCCAATCCTCTTGCAAGACAACGCTCGACCACATGTCACACAAACAATGCTGCTCAGACTACAGAGGCTGTACTTGGAAACTCTCTGTCATCTACCATATTCACCAGACCTTGCACCAACTGCCTACCACTTCTTCCAGGCTTTGTACCTCTTCTTGCAAGGAAAAATACTTGATTCTTAACAAGCTGTGGGAAACACCTTTTGGTATTTCATTTTCACTTGCTCTCCAGACTTCTTTCGCTGTTGGTATAAACAAGTTACTGTTAAGGTGGCAAAACTGTGTCAATAGTTTA
>RJWJ010044111.1:0-12321 GCA_004363605.1 Indri indri | reverse complement strand
CCTGGCTTTCTCTGACCCCCTCCAGCACCCCAGGAAAGGACAGGCTGAAAGCAATAGGGACTCGGAAATGTTTAAGGCCAGATCAGCTACTCTGATCCCGAGACAGAGCAGAGACCTCCTGGCTAGGAGGTGTGTGGTTGAAACGAAAGGCGATTTTCAGATAGCATGAGCTTGGATTCACTACAACACATAGAAACCATAGTAAAGTGTTCCCAGGCCATGCAACCCCCAGCCAGCTTCCCCACTTACCACGGCATCCTCTGACACCCCTCTCTAATGAGCTTCAAGAAGTATGGCACAGTAGTAATCATCAAAATACCAAGTGCCACGCTATTCATGTTTAACGGTCTCTTAGCGCACAGGTTTGTGTGTAGCACATAGACTCTGCCCTGTATTGACACAAATTACATGTCCCTTCTACGCTGCAATGAACATTGAGTGTGATGTAAATAAACATGAAATAATGAGTTAAAGCTGCAAAGGATCTTATCTAAATTAGACCTGGGTTGGTTGTGCCCCTGGGCACCTTACAGAACTAAACAGTGGGAACTGAAGAACCCTATCCCATCGGGAAACAGCTGAGACGCCACAGTCGCGGACCCTCCACTCTCTCCTGCACTTAAGACACCTTGACGGTCTTCCTTAGTACTCCGGGACATTCGCCACAGCGGATTTTTAAATCAGATAGTACATTTCAGATACACTTTGTATAGGTCGTAGGAGTCAATGTTTGAATAGCTAGAGTTCAGATCGTGAAAGAAATCTGCATTTTCCATTTTGAGAGGTTATGCGGAGCTCCGAGATACAAGCAGAGAGGAGATGGAATGTCAATTTTATGGAAACAAGGTACAAAAGAAGGGACCTCGGAAAAAAAGATTAAAATCATATTTGCAACTTAGAGTTCACAAAGCCTGGTCACGGGAGCACCCAACTCTGGGATTCCAAACTTGTCAGCACCTCAGAATTACCTGAGGATTATTTTTTAAATGCCAATGCCCAGGCCACAAGGGGACCAATTAAATGAGGCCCAGCGGGGCGGGATCAGGCATCGGTATTGTTGAAGCTCCCCGGATGATCCCAGCTCGCAAACCGGTCTGGGAGTGACTAGTCTAAGTTCCACAGTATCCTTGGGAAGCAGTCGCCACGATCCCCTTTCATTCCCTGAGGGTCCCCGGTGAATTCGTGGCACCAGAAAGCGCAGGCAGGGCTCGCGCGCAGCCCAGGGGGGCTCAGCGCGTCACTGCACACCGGGTGGCGGTCAGGCTGCCCTGCCCCCTGCCGGCCGGAAGGTGCTACTACCGCCAGCTGGCACGCGCGTGCGCACATTTGTTCGCAGCGCTGCGCTTTCGATTCCTGCCTTGCCTCTTCCCGGCAGTATGCCAAGAACACCTTCCCGCGCGCTATTCCTGTGGCCCTCCGTCCTTCTGACTCGCTCTTTGCCGTGTAACCACGGAGGACCCTTACTAGCAGCCTGTGAGCCTCGCAGGGGGGAGTCGCCCTTTCCCTGCGCTGCAGTCTCCCCACCGGTGTCCGTGGGTGAACACCCTCCACGCTGGGCCCGCGTCTCGGGCACCCCCAAGGGTGCGGACTCTGCATCCGGGCTTCGGTCCTGTCGGGAGCTCAGTTGGATTCCCAAGAATAGAAGATGCCAGGACAGGGCCCCAGTCAGTCTCTGGTCCTCAATGCTGAAATGGAGCCTGGGGCACATAGCTAAGTGAGAACCCCGCCCTGGGAGGTGCCCCGGAAATGGGGGACTAGGGGTCGCTGTCAGGGAATGGCATAGTCTGTAGCGCTGTTAGCCGAAACAGCCCTGGGTGGCCCCCAGTTGCTTCTGGAATCCCACTCTGTTGACCCTTCTAGGAAATGCATATACCTTCTTCCCCTGACCCCAAGAATCAGGACGTGAGAGGAATCTGAGACATGAGACCATAGCACTCACCGTCCCATGAAGGGTAAGAAAGATAAGCTGTACCTGCCCACTTCTCCCTCTCAGTAAGGCTGCAGAGCAGAGGGGACTCAGTTTCCCTGTCTGTAACACAGGGATATTATATCCTCTCTCCCATGAAGTCCCTGAGGTGAATAGCTCTGGATAGACTTCCAGTGGTCTTCTCTTAGATGTTTTTTTTTTCCTGGGCCTTCCTGCCTGGGGCCTTCTGCTCGGGGTCCCCTGCAGAGGTCCCCACCAACAAGGAGAATGCTCAGAGCTGAGTGTCTCAGAGCTGAGTAGGTCTCAGCTCCTTCCCCACTACCACCTACAACTCCCCAGACATTCTCTCTCTCTCACACACACACACATGGTTGAGGCAGGGAGGGTTCTTTGCACTCTTCCACACAGGGGAGTGTTCATTTTGTGTCTTCCAGGGGGGCCTGGGCCAGTTGCAGCAGGTGCGGCCCACATTGCAGGTGAAGACCCCGGGTGGAGGAGCCTGGGGCGGGGTGCTCTTGCTGTCTTCTAGGTAGAAGGGGATGAAGATCTGGGCAGTACAGGCTGTAAACGATCTGGAGTTTAGTGACAAAGGAAATCATGGATTTGAAAGCTGCTTGTCACTTTCAAGTTCTACACAAATTTGGGATAGACATAAGAGTCTAGCGCCATTGTCTCCAATTTCATATTTATCACAAGGGTACAATATTGTACAAGAGAGGAAAACACAAATGCCTGGGGGGGCAGGTTTTAAGTATAGAATTTTTTTTCTATTTTTTCCCATCTTGACCATTGTAAGGGTTTAAAACATTTGTATGGGGAAACCTGGGCAATCATTTAATGAACTGAACTTGCGCCTTACTTTGTCTCTAATGATTAATAGCACGCTTGCAGCTCCTTGGCACTGAGGCCTTTAAGACAAGTCCGGCACAAGGACAAGGGCCCATCATTCTTGCATATTCAGTTTATGCCAGGTGAGACTGCCCACCCTCGAACGTTTTCCAGACTGCCATCTGCTGAGGTGTGCAGTCCCCTCTAGCCCAGGTCTTGGAGCCTGTGCCCCATTTGCTGTCATGTCCCCTCACCCAGCTCAAGACCCCACCAAGCCAGCCACACCTCCAACTACCTGATCATCTTTGCTCTTGGACACAAAAGAAAAACTTCCAGGTTTTGCACTTCAGGAGCTTAGGATCTCTGTCCATTGCTTAGGAAACCCATCAATATTTTTTATCATCCCAACCATGCCAAGGTGGGTGGGAGAGTAAAAATCCCCAACTCCCAAGGGCGTTTTTCCTGAAGCAAGGAAAGTTCTTTCATGTGCCTTTACAGTCAATGAACTTCCCCCAAATGTCCTTCAACAGAGGAACAGATGAATAGCAGTACATCACATGATGGAGTATTACTCAGCGATAAAAAGGGATGGACTGATACATACCATCTATTCTCAGATCCTGAAATTTCTCCAGGGCTCCAGCCTGGCCTTGGGGACAGGGGACAGGGGCACACCAGCCCAGGCCTCCTAGTCCACTCTCTCTTCCTTCATTTAGCTCCTCTCTGTCTTCTCCCCAGCTCAGAAAAATCTTTATTTAGTCTAGGGTATTGAGGGTAGGACTAGAAGGGTTGTTTCTGTCTTATCACATGCATTTGAGAAATTTTTTACTCAGTTACAGAGTTACAATGTACATAAAATAAAATTCGCCCATTTTAAGTGTACAGTTAGTGTGTTTTGACAAATGCATGTACCCATGTATCAATCACCATTACCAAGATATAGATAAATCACACCAGAAAGTTCTTTCATGTGCCTTTACAGTCAATGAACTTCCCCCAAATGTCTTTCAACAGAGGAACAGATGAATAGCAGTACATCATGTGATGGAGTATTACTCAGCAATAAAAAGGGATGGACTACTGATACATCAAAATGTGGATGAATCTCTAAAACATCAGGCTGATGAAAGATGAGAAATAGCGTATGCACTGTATGATTCCATGTATATGAGAACTTATTACAGGCAAAGATTTTCTCCAGTGTTTTCATTTAAAAGTTTTCTAATTTTGGCTTCCACGCTCAGGACTATGATTTGATTAGAATTAATTTTTCTGTGTAGCATGAAGTAAGGGTTAATTCATTTTCCTCCGTATGGATATCTAGTTGTTCCAGCATCAGTTGTTGAAAAGACGTTCCTTTTGCCTCTTGAATTGCTTTGGTGGCTTTGGCGGCTTTGGCGAAAATTAGTCGTCCATATGTGTGTGTGTCTATTTCTGGACTATCTATTCTGTTCCATTTATTTAATGATCTATCCTTAATCCAGCACCATACTGTAGCTTTACAGTAAGTCCTGAAGTCAGATGGGGGAGTCATCCCACTTTGTACTTCTTTTCTAGATTGTTTTGGCTACTCTGTACCCTTTGCATATCATAAGTTTTAGAATCCTCTTGTCAATTTCAACAAATGCCTACTAGGATTATGTCTGTGACAGTATTGAGTTTATACATCAATGTGATGAGAATTACTATCTTAACAGTATTGAGTATCCCAGTTCAGGAACGTGGTATTTCTCTCCATTTATTTAGGTCTACTTTAATTTCTCTCATTAATATTTTGTAGTTTTCAATGTATAGGTCCTAAACATACTTTGTCAAATTCATCCCTAAGTATTTAATGGTTTGGGATTCTATTTTTTTATTAATTAATTTATTAATTTATTTATTTTTTTTTTGAGACAGAGTCTGGCTCTGTTGGCTGGGCTATAGTGCCGTGGCATCAGCCTAGCTCACAGCAACCTCAAACTCCTGGGCTCGAGTAATCTTTCTGCCTCAACCTCCCGAGTAGCTGGGACTACAGCCATGTGCCACCATGTCCAGCTAATTTTTTTCTATATATTTTTAGTTGTCCAACTAATTTCTTCCTATTTTTAGTAGAGACAGGGTCTTGCTCTTGCTCAGGCTGATCTAGAACTCCTGAGCTCAAACAATCCGCCCGCCTCAGCCTCCCAGAGTGCTAGGATTACAGGCGTGAGCCACCGCGCCGGCCAGGATTCTATTTTAAATGTCACTTTTTTTGTTGTTGTTTTTTTGGTTTTTTGTTTAGACAGGATCTTGCTCTATCACCCAGACTAGAATGCAATGGTGTCATCGTAGCTCACTGCAACCTCAAATTCCTGGGCTCAAGCAACCCTCCTGCCTTAGCCTCCTTGAGTAGCTGGGACTACAGGCCATGTGCCACCACACCCAGCTAATTTTTCTATTTTTTGTAAAGACAGGGTCATGCTCTTACTCAGGCTGGTCTCAAACTCCTGGCCTTAAGCGATCCTCCTGCCTCAGCCTCCCAGAGTGCTAGGATTACAGGCACAAGCCACCACACCTGGCCAAATGTCACTGTTTTTAATTTCATTTTTCTATGGTGTATTGCAATTATATAGATAGTCAATTTGAGTTTTCTGTGTTGACCTTTTACCCTGAAGCATTGCTAAATTTCAATATTGGTTCTTGTAGCTTTTTGTGTAGATCACTTAGGATTTAATATCTGTATAATCATGTTGTCCATGAATAAAGAGAGTTTTCCTTCTTCCTTTCCAATCTGTACTCCCTTTCTTTCTTTTTATTGCCTTATCAAGTAATTAAACCTCAGCACAATGTTGAATAAAAGTGCTGAGAAGGATAACCCTGCCTTTTCTCCTAACTTAGATGAAAAGGATGCAGTTTTTCACCATAAAGCATGACCCTGACTATAGCTATTTTGCAGATACCCTTTGTCAGGAAAAGGAGGTTCCTTTATTTTCCTAGTTTGCTAATAGGTGCTACTTTTTCAAACGCTTTTTCTACATCTTTTGAGATGGTCATATGGCTTTTCTTTCTTTGTTTCTTTCTTTTAAATATCATGAATTACACTGATTGACTTTTCAAATGTTAACCCAACCTGGAATTCCTGGGATAAACTCCATCTGACCACAGTGTATTATCTTTTTTATATATTGTTGAATTCAGTGCACTAATACTTTTTCAGGATATTTGTGTTCACGAGGGATATTGGTCCATCATTTCCCTGTCTTCTAATTCCTTTTTCTGCTTTTTGTATCAGGATAATTCTGCCCTTATGAAATGAGTTAAGACGTGTTCTTAATTTTCTTAAGTTTTGTGTTAGTCCTTTCTTAAATATTTGTGGCATTTTTGTCTTGCTAAAGACTCTATTTGTCTTGAAGCTAGAGGATCAGATGGCTTCATTGGTAAATTCCATCAAATATTTCTATGTCTGAAATGGTTACTTTTGTTATAAAGGATTATTATTTATTTGAAATGTTTAATTTAAAATTGACTATCACAATATTCCATTTCTGCATAGGATTTACTTTTATTATAACTTTATTATTATTTATTTACCTTTTTATGAATTTTCCATCTCCTTTCTGCCTTCCCCATCCTACCAAATACGCTTCTTGAATATAAACTCCGTGAGAGCAGGGAACATTTCTGTTTTATCAGTCTATTTCCTTTTTGTCTGGAGTGGTATGCTCTCAATAAATATTTGTTGAATGAATTCTATGAACGAATGAATAAACTCTCCTTTTGTTTTCATAGTTTTTCAGCTAACATCCTTGAGTTTTCAGCAGCTGGAAGAAACAAGGGAAGGATTCTCCTCTGGAAGCCGTGGAGCCCGCACAGCCTGCCAACACCTTCCTCTCAGACTTCTGGGCTCGAGGCTGTAAGAGAATAAATTTCTCTTAAGTCATCCAATTTGTGGTAATTTGTTACAGTAGTTCTAGGAAACTAATGCATCATCTAATCAGGATTTTTACTATTTTATAATTATAGAATTGCATCAATTCACATGTTTTCTAATATACTTCATTTTTGTAATTTCCTCTGGTTTGTCATTCCTATATAGGTATTCTTTTTACAAATGTTTTTCCAACAGTATATTTATTCATTTAATTTAATTTAAAGTTTTTCACCTTGCTAGAGGGACATTCTTATTTTTCACCATATGTTTATGTTAAATATTTTATATGTACACATACTTAAATATAAATATGTTCTTATAAAATATGTAAAATTTTATGCATGTTTTAAATTTATACTGATTACATTGATTTAAATTTATTATTTTATGTTACAACTAAACACATATAAATCATAAATAAAAAATTATTAGAAATAATAGGATTATTAATTTAGATAGACATAAGATCCATACACAAAATTTAATTGCATATATATTAACAAACAACAAGCAATTACAAAATGTGATTTTATTTATTTATTTATTTGTTTGTTTGTTTGTTTGTTTTTTTAAGGCAAGCACGAAAATGAGGTTTATTGACGAGAGAAAGATAGGATTATAGGGCAAGAGCGAGATAGAGGTTTACAGAGCGGGATACACACGCCACAGATGGCTGGACCCATCGTCACAGCAAAGGGAGAGCAAAAGGAGGGGCGCAGAAAAAAAAGGCACAAAATGTGATTTCATAAAGACACCATTTTTGGTCACCTTATAACCAGAATACAGTAAGTATTTAAATTTATCTCTTTGGTCTTGTCTCGGCGCTTACCACCACCATTTGTCAATCCTTTAAAAAATTTAACTACCAGTGGATTGCAGTAAATATTCAAATTATTGTTTTCCAAGGAGGACGTTCTTTTCTATCATTTGTCGCACTGTCTAGTCTTCTTCACAGAGTGAGGATAATTTAGTGACACGTAAGAGTCTTGGATGACAATGCCTCCCCTGCTCTCTATAGAAATCGATCTGCTATCTTCTGATGTTTGGTGTCGCAGCAGAAAGCTCTGAAGCCAATGAGACTTGAAGGAAATTAACTTCTTTCCAGTGCTGAAGCACATAGGATTTTCCCCAGAGAAATGTGGCAGACGTTGCTACTCCTGGCCAGTATTTGGTTTCCCTTTACCCCTGGACAAGCAGAAGGATCATGCTTTTCAGCTCCGTGGTGACTTGCGTGGCTAATGACATGAGAGGGGCAGTGATATGCCTCATCTCCAGCAGAACCACTTCAGGGCCAGTGCTCAACTTTCCAATACAACAACCAGGGAAGCAGTCATTGCCCCTCAAATGCTGAGCCCACCCACAGGGGACTTCTGCCCTGGAGAGTCACCGGATTGTGTGGTGGACTTCAAAGGAGCAAGGGAGAAACTTTCTTTGTGTGAACCCACTAAATTGGGAGTATTACTCATAAGGCTTGTGCTGGAAGATACAGCTCGCATCTCTTCCACTGATTATTAACAGAGCTTTGTAACTGGCCTTATAAAATGACCCCCTTCCTAAGGTACTTTTTGTTCCCACAGACTTTACCGGTCACACCAAACAACCGGACTTAACTAGCCTCTCCACAAGACTTGCTAATGACTCACCACCCACCACCCACAGCTGATTCCTGAATCACACCACCCGAAGACCCTATGCCTTCAAACTCTGTGACAGCTGACCTGCGTTCCAAACCCACCGTAAAAGCCCTTGCCCTTAGTCGGTCAGAGAGATGGATTTGAGACTATTTCTCTTGTTCTTCTGACAGGTGTCTTTTGCATTAAAGACACCTTTCTTCCTTGGCAATCCTCTTGGTATCAGTAATTGGCTCTTTGTGCAGCAGGTGACATGAGCTAGGCTGGTCCCCTTTTTGGGTTCAGAAACAGCTTTACATAAGTCATCCTTCACTTGAGAAAATCTTCCGTTAAGCCTATATTTGCTGCCTGTGTTCTCATTCTTCTGGCCTGTCCTTCAGAAACACCATCATTTATTGGCTGACTCTCCATTCTTTGTCATCTTCCATCTCTGGGGTCAGCAAACTTCTTCTGCAAAGGATCAGATGGTAAATATCTCATGCTTGTGGGCCATGTGATCTCTGTTGCAACTGCTCATCTCCGCCACTGAGGTATGAAACCTTCCATAGAGAACAGAAATGAAGGAGCATGTCTGCATTCCAATAAGGCTTTATTTACACAATCAGAAGTCAGGCTGGCTTTGGCTCAGGGGCTGTAGATTGCTGACCCCTGCTGTGAAAGTTGGGAGTAAACGAAGAAAGAGTTAGACTTGTAATCAGAGAGAGCACTTTCAACACCGGATGGAGCAAAGGGAGTTCCCAGGCAGATGAGGAAAGGATATCTCAGGGAGGGGTATTTCAGCTGCGCTGAAAGCCTAGAAGAAAATTAGTCCAGACTGGGGCAGGAAGACGTTAGACCACATGGGATGTCTTGGAGGAATAAAACCAGTTGAGAACTGAGAACGATATGAACATATTAAGATGAAATTTACATTTTTGATGTAGTTTGGAAAGGAATTAATGATGGCACGTAGACTATGCAGAAAATTTTTTAAATAAGGCAAGTAATAACTTCATGGGAAATTAAAAGTATCAAAAAGGAAATGTAATCACAATAGGCTACATGACCAGACTATGAAAAATATTTACATCGTCATGAAATATAAAATCAAAGTATTAATTTTACTGGTAACCATATTGGGAGAATGAAGGCAGGGGAAGAGGGATAGGTGTGACAGTGATGGATGTGGAACAGGAGCAATCCTCACCTTCCATAGTACCCACTTAATAGATAATACCTACAGCTGTAAAACAAATGAATGTCAATATAAGGATAAATATGAAAAATACTTCAAATTGATTCCCTTAGGAGAAAGGGAATTGAGGTGTAGAGTGTTAAGGCATAGAACTGCTGCTCTTTTTTTTTTTTTTTTTTTTTTGAAACAGGGTCTCACTCTGTTGCCAGGGCTAGAGTGCAGTGGCATCATCATAGCTCACAGCAACCTCACACTCCTGGGCTCAAGCAATCCTCCTGCCTCAGCCTCCCGAGTACCTGAGACTACAGGTGCCCACCATCGCACTGGCTAATTTTTTCTATTTTTAGTAGAGACAGGGTCTCACTCTTGCTCAGGCTGGTCTTGAACTCCTGAGTTCAAGTGATCCTCCTGCCTCAGCTCCCCAGAGTGCTAGGATTACAGGCATGAGCCACCACACCTGGCTTGCATTTTCATTAATATGCATTTACAGCATAAAATTTTTGCAGATATGTACATGCATTATTTTGATGAAATGTTAAAACAATGCTGCAGCAACAGTCAACGTACTCTTTTTTAATTCCTAGACTTAGAATTGCTGAGTCAAAGATGATTTCTTTTTTAGAATGGATTTTGATTCATCTCACCACGCTGTCTTTCAGAAAGGTGGTATCAATTATTTTGACCCAGCAGAATAGGCAATTGCCTTTCCCTAAAAGCCCTCGACTCTGGTTATCATCATTTATTTTAACTTTTATCAATCTGGGAGAAGAGTGGTTTTGCATTTATTTTAATAATATCCCTTTTGAATATATTTTATTAACATTTTTCATTAATATTTCTTCTGTAGAAAATTGCCTACTCACAGCCTTATCCCCTTTTCCTATTGAAATATTAATTTTCTCTTATTGTTTAAAAGACTTATTTTTATATGAAGTCTAATAACCCTTTATCTACCAAGTAGGAAGAAAACATTCACTATTGTGATTTTCTTTTAAATTTTATTATATTTTTGATAATTTCCAAGTTTTAATTTGTATATAGTATGACCTATCATTTTTCCCTCTGTAGTTTCTGGCATTGGGATCATGAATAGAAAGTTCTGTTCCACAAAAAAACTATATAACTTTTTTTTTCATTCAGAACTTTTGTGTACTGCTATTTTATGTATATCCATATATAATTAAAAGTCAAGCAAACACAATATTGTGAATGTTGCTTATTCATGATAACAGACATTAATTGGGGAGATACCATGTAACGGGCACTTCTACAAATGTTTTAAAGGGTTTACTCATTTATTCCCAGAACAATCATATTAGGGACCCATTCACACCATCTAAGGAAGGAGGGAACCAAGCTTTTTAGAGGTTTAGCAATGTTCTCAAAAATGTCAGCACCCAAAGAGGCAGAGTAGGAACCCCAAAACAGGGTGTGTGTTTCAAGAGTCCCAAGTTCTTTACAGCACAAGTTTATGAGTGTTAGCTGCCTTGAAATCTAAAACTCAGGGCGTGGACATGTGCGCCTGACGTACCACCAGAGAATACCCTTCCTGTTTCACCATGGGACAGTTTCAGGGGCCAGAGGAAACAGGAATGTGACATGCCTCACTTGCTGCCTCGTCTTTATTTTTAAAACGATGGGACCCCTTTAAGGACAAATATGTTAGAGATGTTTTAACTCCCTTAATAGATCTATGCAGTACAGAAAGAAATATTTTTAAATGAAAAGAAGCTAGAATTCATTTGCTTTTAATAATAATAGCTCGTGTTTATTAAGCACCAAGATTTTACATGCAATATCTCACAGAACCCTCACAGTAAGCTTGTGAGACAAGTGCTGTCTCTCCACTTTGCAGACGATGGGATTGAGGCTCAAGTTGGCCTGATTAGGTGCTCCTAATGGGTCTGGGTGTCCTGGCTGCATGGATCGGCTTAAGATTAATTTACTTGGCCACACTGGCACTGGCCCCACCTTGGATCCCAGAAGGAGCAATGACAGGGGTATTTCTGGCAGACCACCCCGCTCTGTCCCTCTTGGGGTACCTAGAAAGCACAGAATGCATCTGAAGGCAGCTGAAAAGCCCAGGCTCAGATTAGGGGCCTCGTGAGGGTCTCGGGGAGATTCCCCCAAGGGCTAGTGGAGAGCCCAGCAACGCTCCTTCTGCTCCATGCAGAGACCCTTCTGCAGACGCATCTGCAGCCCCAGCGCCTGGGCTGCACCAGAACCCAGCAGGCAGCTGGCTGCGCCTTTTCCAGCCCCTCCCGGTCTTGCACAGCCCTGGCCCTGCCCACACTTCCGCTGCCAACCTCACTTAAATCCCCTCTCCGTAGGCTGCTCTGCTCTGTGCTGTGTTCTCACTGGACCCCCTCTGCTTTCATTCAAATTTGGGCGGTCCTCACCGTCTTCTGGAAAAGATCTCACTGTAGCCATGCTCCGCAGCCTGCCCTGGGGCCACCACCCCCACGCCCCACAGGTGCCGGCTTCAGGGTGCACAGCCCCTGCGTCCTCCGCTGGGCCCATGTTTCCCATTCTACCTCCCTTACCATTTAAAAGACTTTTTAATATAGTAATTTAAATATAGTAGTCATCTCACAAGCAACTTATGATTATATACATATAAAGACTTTCATTAAAAATCAACATTGCCGATGTTGGTTGAGGGGTACAAAGTTTCAGGTAGACAGGACGCCTAAGTTCTGGAGATCTATTATACCACATGGTGACTGTAGTTAACAGTAATATATTGTATATTGGAAAATTGCTAAAAGAGTAGGTCTTAAATGCTCTCACCACAAAAAACAAATGGTAAGTATGTGAGGTGATGGGTATATTAATTAGTTCAATACAATCATTTCACAATGCACACATA